>CBVK0100552065.1:0-11765 GCA_900067695.1 Picea abies
CCCAATTGCCCAAGAAAAATCCCCCTTATTCATCCTCCATATTCTCTGTCAGGGCCAACCGGATCATATACATTCTTTGTTACTTGTTAGGTTATTTCTCAGATGAATGGATAGATGATCCTATCCTAGGTTTTTTATCCATTTCTTCCACAGAAGAAAGAGCCACAATTCAATTTAATTTCAATCAGTTTCTGGATGATAACATTCATGATCAACTTTTCAGGTTCCCAACAAAAGGAATGTTCGTATATTCTTCAGACCTGGTGTATATGTTCTTGTTTTTTCAGTTAGGCAGGTTTCCATGTGAATTTCAAAAATTGAACGAGGCAGGGACCCCACAGTCAGTGACCTCATGGACCTCGTTGGTGAGGAAACATTCTATAGAGTATAGCTTCAAGGACTTCATAGATCAGTTTTATCACCCATTGGTTTGTATGTTGAACAACAACATAGAGTCAAGGATCAATGAAGAAATTCAGAGAATCCTTTACCTCTCTGATCTAGCTAAGATAGGGGATTGGTATTTATACCAAAAACACACAGAGATAAGAGTGTATGGATGTGAGCTTCCACCTTACAGATTGCCCAAATACCTCCCTGTGAGTATATTTTCACTAGAATACATAAGACATATGGTGAATTCAGATGACATCCATTTTGTTGCAGTCAATAAGAAACAAAAACTCAAAATCAAGACTCAAATTGGTCCTTTCATATTCAACAGCAAATCAACAGGAGAAGAGGAATATAACATATTTAAACATATGAGGTTTACTCAGAGTTACACATGGTCTTATGAACCATTTGGTGTCATATCAGAGCATTCAAACAAAGGAGAACTCCTTATGCTCACACATAGAAGCCATAAGTGGAGAAGTATGTGAACCAGATAAAATGAAAAAAAAACACATTGCTAGAAAAAGAGGAGCAACATGCCCCTATCACTACTACACATACCAACACACCTTAAAGGAAAATAGAGAAGAGAGAAATAAAGAATGTTTCTCCTTCAATCACAAAGGTATCAACCGAGGACTTCCAAGTTTACAGAAAGAGGGCCAATACCAGTCATGCACCAAACATGCTCAAGGAAGGAGAAATGCAGTCCACCATAGTCATGGAGGGACCACATTCTTCATCCTTTTAAGACAGTCAGTTCATAGTGTCCACATCAACATCTAAAAAATAAATAGACACTACTCTGTTAGTCGAATCAACTCATGAGAAAACAAAGTCAAATATTTTTGACAAGTACAAATAGATGAAACAGAGAAATGAGCTCCTCAACAACAACACCTACACTCAGCTATGGAAGCAGACCTCCACTACTCAATACAGGTTGTTTTCAACATTTGACACAGAGAAAGGAAGAATGCAAATGACATTTCTTCAATCACAAGTTCCCCATCCTAAGACAACTACAGATTATAATAAGACATCATTTGAGTTTGATGTAAATGATGTACATCCAGTGGACTAGATGGATATGTGCAGGTAGACAGGAGAGATGATATTCTATACCTTGACCAACACCTCGATGAATTCTTCAAAGTTGCAGGTGTCCCTGAAAAACATTCAGTCCCAATTGAAGTTGGAGAAAATATATTCTTTGTCTAAGGACAACAAAATCAAATCACTATAAGAATTGGTCTTGAAGATTGGGTATGACTCAACAAATGTCAAGGCAGCAAAGGAGTTATTGAAGAAGAATAATTTTGATATGGAATCTCTAAGAAATCATCTGAATCTTCCAGCTACATAATATTCACATGCCAAAGAAGTGGATGAGACTGAAGGCTGCAAAGAAGAAATCTTGAAGATTATCATGGAATAGAATGCACAGATAAGAGAAATGGAAGAAGAAATGCATAAACCGATAAAAGAGAAGGAACAAAATGTGTAGATGGCCATGATTCCACTGGAGGAAGCTCCTCTGAAAAGAATCATAACAACATTAGCATCTACATCAACATAGATTCCATCAACAATACTAGTACAATTTTTAGATGCATTTGAGAAACTTTTAAATTCCATGGAAGACATGTCCATCCAAGGGGAAGAGATCAAAAAATTGCAAGAAGAGGTAAAGAATTTGTAGGAGCTAAATTCAATGTTCCAAGCCAGTCATGAAGAACAGATGCATAAGTATTAAAGGCTTAGTCAAAAACTACATCAACTACAAAAAGAGACTGTCATGGCGAAGAACTTAGCCCAATCTAAGGAAAACATTTGGGTGGATATCAACAAGTCCATGTCAGAAATCTGGCCATCCATATAGATCATCTTTGAACAACATGAATTGGTATAGAAGACTAGGGAAGCAATTGAGAAAAGAAAAGAAGATCTAGGAGAAAGACCCACAGAGGCCACTGAGCTCATTATATTTATAAACTCCAAAAACAAGAATTATTTAAAAGAAATGGAAATTGAAGACAAAACATAGACCATCCTTGAGATCAAGAAGGTCCTGAACAAGAAAGGATTGATGTCACAACTAGAATAAAAGTCTCAAGTGATGGACATAGAAGTGCAAATATTTTTGAGTAAGTTTGAGGTGATACATAAGAAAGGTCTTCCTGGACTATTAGTACTAAATGTCAAGATGATCACTCTATCAGATTACAAACATAAAATCAATGTAGTGGCAAAGGACAGTTCCAAATTTGCAGGGATACATAGAAGATTTACTGGAAAACATTTCCTAGAGACATTATAGTTGGACCTGAGTATTTAACATGAGATAAAACATATCTTCATCACTAAGCCTACTTTTGCAAAGTATATTGAAATGGATGAGATATAAAGAAAGTTACTCAAGATTTCTATCCCAGGTAAAAAGAGATGGGAATATCTATGCACTTTACTTAAGTAAAGACAATTTTTAGGTTTGAGTCAGCATAGAGAAGCCAGCCAAAGTCAAAGATATGAGTCACCAACCACTTCGACCAAATCAACACCAAGGATCCGAAAAAATCAACAAATCCCTATATTTTGTATATTAGAGATCTAATTAGTTAGATATTTCATCCTTAATATCCTATCCATTTATGATAAGATCTGTTGGAAATAGGTTTATAAATACTTCTTCCTTCAAAGTATTGAGGGTTGATTTTTTCACCCATGAGCTATTGTGTAAAATTTTCAAAGGATCGACCAATAATAAAAGGATTGTTCACAGGATTCTTGTCTCAGATTGTTGGTGATGTCTTTCTATCTTTGTTAAATGTTTTCTCTGTAATCATTTCATGTATTTCAAATTCTAATCATTAAAACAAAGTCAATAGAACAAAATTTATCTTGTATACTTTGTCTCTGGTTTTTTAATGATTTGTATGTTTTCATTTGAAAATGAGTGAAGGAATTCTTAACTGCTCCTTTGCTTAGTGGACTTTCCCCTCTTTTTCCCTCTTATTCATCTAATCTAATCTGAATAGATCCAACAATTTTACTACCTTATCCTCTGAATAAAACCTTATAAAAATTTGAATCTGATCCTCATATTTAAATACAAACCCCATAGCCCAATGGAAAATTAAGCATTCTTTCAGCCAATTATTACAAATAAACCAACAAATTTGAACTCGCATAACTAGCCTAACATTTAAAACTTAAAAAATCTAAATCATACAAAGAGATCCCTCTCTAAAGCTGGTAGGGGTAGATCCCAGCTTCAAAAGTGGTTTTGGTAGTTACCTCTGTCAATTTATTCTACCCTTCTACAACCTTTGGAAATTACAAAGTGATAACAAATTATATTCACATTAAAATGTCACACGTGTCACCCAATGATGGGGCCATGTTTCATCTATGTCTTTCCATGTGTTACCCCCTCTGGTACATATTCACTTGGCTTATTGGTGGGTGGGGTACTTAGGGCCCATCTATCCTTACCTCTGCATTTAGTACATCACTACACATGAGGGTGTACCCTTTGGGATTATAGGACTTTGGGACTCTAGAGGTTTGGGATGCAGTGTAGTAGATAAGCTAAAAGGCTCGAGGTTCGTAGCCACATGGAGAGATCTCGGGCTCTTTCGAGAGTTATAAAATTTAGGACTCTAGAGGACATGCATGTAGGAGGGAAAAAGGGGCGTTCAACACCAAAGCGTCGAATGTCAAACCCCCCTCTAGTCTGTGTGTTAAATGTGGATCAATACCCACCATTTGATTGGAGGATGGATGGATTTTACCCATGGATGTAGGAAATTGGGAATGGTACGAAACATATGGACCCACGTGGGCTCCACATGGCCTCAATTAATAGCATTTAAATATCTTTCGGAAGCCATAACTTGCAATCCAGAGCTCTCATTTTTTCCTGGTAGTAGTCATTAGAAATATACAGGTGAGTAGAAGAGGATGAATAACTTAGACAGAGGATTCAAGATGATTAGAGTAAGCAAAATTTTGATTCCCCATCCCTAGAAAGGGTACTGAGGGGTCGAGTGTGTTACAGATGTAAATGGGTATACAAAACTAAATATGCATCATATGGAAGTGTTGAAAGACATAAATTTTGGTTAGTTTCCAAAGGATTATTTGAAGTTGAAGGAATTTACCACAATGAAACATTTTCCTACATAGCCAAAATGAATTCCATTTTCCTTGTTCTAGTCCTTGTTTTCTCGCATAGATGGGAGGTCCATGGGATAAATGTTAAATATTCCTTATTGCATGGGTATCTACAAGAATAAATCTTCTTGTAATAAACTCTTGGATATGTTCAAAATTACTCTAGCCTTGTTTGTGTTGAATTTTGAATCTCGACACCTAGGTATCTTTTTTAGTAGTGATTTTCTTATTGTAAATTAAATTAGCAGCTCACAAAAAAATACACATGTTGGAATAATCATCTGAAATAATAGAGGAAGCAATAATGGAAACCAAATCTCATAAAAAATACATAAATATATTCATCCATTCAAATCATCTTACCATTAGTATAATATTAAATCTTACAAGGGCTCCCAAACCTGGGAAAATGGACCACAAAGAAATACAAAAAACTATAGACAACACCTATAATCCCTAGAAACTCCTTCATGGTTGTACGATACCATACAATCAATTCTATGACATGTACACACTTGTCATCATTGTCACCCATGTATGTACATGATTTTCCTCAGCATATCCTGCATACACATATGCCTTGAGTGACCTCTGAGGTGTGTACAAATATGTACTATTGTTGTGGCTCCAATCTGGTGGATCTTCTTGTGGATGACCCTATTATCTCTTATCCCTAATTTGTACTGATCTCTAGATGAAATTCCTTCTCTGCCTATATGATATCTCCTTGAATCACAATCCTTCATGATTCAATCACTTGAGCAAAAGTCCTTCTTTGCTATCCAACATATGTCTTCTTCTTTACCCTAGCCTTGCTTTTATAATATTGAGTTATGAACTAAACCTAATCTCCAAAGTGATTGACAGTTGAGATTAAATATCACCTCACTTAAGATAAATGGATAATATTTAATTGACTAATGATAATAACTTTATCATTTCATTAAATAAAAATCAAATAATTAATAAAATCACTTTACTTTCATAATTCCTTTAATTAAAGATCAAATAATTAATAAAATCACTTTACTTTCATAATTCCTTTAATTAAAGTAAGCTACTAAGGTATAAGAATTTGAATTACTTCCACACATCTAGACACTTAGACCTATGCAGGAGTACTTGTTCGATGATACAAACATCAAAACTCCCTCTTAGTGAGGAAGGTACTTCTTGAAGAGCCACCTAGAACTAGTTTTCCCTTCGATCCTGGCACAATATCTTACACATCATATTTCCCCACGATATCCCTACAAACTTACTAGTATACTACTTCCTAAACATTGGAAGACTTGGAATTGATGATGCTACTCATTAGCACCATGAATTTTGGAAACTTATTTGGAGTACTTCTCTCCTTGAATGTGCTCCTAGGAGCCTCAAATTGTTCTTGAGCATAACTCAATGTCTATTCATACCAAATAGGAATTATGATAGAACTGGAAGGGGAGGCCACCTCATCTTCTATAATATTCCATTCTAGAACTTTCTAGAATTTCACCTTTTTCCCTTGTTTGGGCATCGTCGCACCCTAAGCATAATCATCTCGTGGAAACATCATAGGACATTTTGGTGCAGCATGCGATGATCAAGCATCGTCGTACCCAAAGCATTTAGTAGGGTGAGACAATCTCCTTTGATAGGGTTTTTTTTTTTTTGTTTGTTAATTTGCTTAACAACACACTCCATCACCGACTGTCCTACACCTCGGGGACCCTTTGATAGGGTTTAAAAAAAAATAAAGATGATTCAATTTCTCATGGAGAAAGTCTCATTTATTTAGTAACTTTAGAGTATAGAGGAGTAAGTCATGCATAGATCGTCAGTTGATCACAGGGTGACCAAAATAATGTGTAACATAATGTTCCCCAAAGTATGAAGTTGGAACATGTGACAACTGAAATACTTTGTAGAATGTGTGTGTCAAGAACAAGGAGCACATCGGTCGGGAACCTGCAAACAATCAAGCATCTTCATAACAATATACCATTTTATGAGGTAGGAATTCCCATACTCATACTACTAGTGACTCTAATCATAAGTCTCAATTGATTCATGGACGCCAAACATACACTGTGGATCCATGTCATCATGATTCAACATATCCATGAGAAATACATTGTGTATCTATGCTCTAAAAAATCAAATTTCGACATAGACATGAGACATACACGGTGGATCTATGTGTCAGTATAGATTTATGAATACTCCTTCACAACCTAGACTGATATAGTGATATCCAAGGTATTCATTTCCATCATCCCGAAGTACGAATCTATTGATGTGATTACAGGTGTCGAAGTCAAACATGGTAGAAACAACTTGATTATCGGTCATTAATGGATACCATTAACAAGTGCGATGGAAATCACCATTGATGTCAAAGAACCCCAAGTTACTTTTGTAAAATCCAACGAATGTGAATTAATGAGTTGAAGTCAAACATTCATTGGAATCTTCCAATCAGGGGCCAATGATGTGAACCCACTATTGAAAATGAGGAAACCTGCCATTGAGGCATGCAGGTTCCAAGGTACTAAATGAATTCTAAGTCTAATTCCCAGATAATGAGTTGAATTCAACAGGGAAAGACTCATCACAATAGGGCCATAATGTATCCCCCATCAATGACATGAAATATGTAACATAGTTGAAGTAGATCAGAGTACAAAGTGATTCAGAACTAACTCAGGGAAGGCCAAAATGGTAATAATTTGAGGACTGCAGATGGTCGACTCGATAGAAGGCTTATTTAGGTTGAACTTCTCTTGAACATATGAACAACATGACAATTGTCTTTGCAACATTGACTTAAGGAGGACCCAACATATAGAATTTTGGATGGTCAAATGAGAGACAAATGGATTTCCCAACCTGGATACAATGATGAAGAAGGGTGTCATGTTCAAGACCGACTTACTACCACTAACACAGATACATATATACATTTCTTTCCCAATTTTCCCCCACCATTTTTGGGGAGTACCTCTTTATTTTTACACAAGCTTGAGGAGGATAACATATTCTTGTAATTTAATCTCATCCTTCAGATGAGTCCCTCAGAGTATTTTTAACGAACCATAGAAAGGAGTGGTTCGGCCCCATATGGGTCTTTCGATGCTTTTTTTACGAGTCCAAAGAAAGAAAAGTCAGGGGTTTTTCATGTTTAGAGAGTCTAAAAAACACTTAAAGAAAACTCCAAAATGTCCTTTTTCATAAATTAGTCTGACGAGACTGAAAAATAGATAATCTATCGCTCATCAGACATTCTCTCAAATAATTTTACAAGTGTGAAAAGAACAAGGTTGCTCGGCTATGTTTTCATGTTTAGGGAGCTTGAAAAGAGCTTAAAGGATACTCCAGGGGGTTTGTTTTTAATATTTCCATTACGAGTCCAAAAAAACGATAAAAGTTTACTCAATTACATTCTCATAGTTTCACGAGCGTGAGAAATAATAAAGACCATGCTTGGAGTTTTTCCTGGAAAAACCCTAAAAGTATATATACATCATAAAAACATGCAAAAGAAACCAAAAAGGAGTGATCCATATCAAAAGTTCATTCATCAGATCTCTCAACCTGCAATATTGACACTTTGTAAAGTTCATTAGGTTTGTGACATAGGTGAAAATATTTAAAAATTAATTTAATTTGAAATTAAAATGGTAGAAGTAAATAAAATAGATCAAAACTATTTCATTTACCATTTCATTTTCATTTTCACCAAACTAGTGTCTTCTAGCGGGAAAATACCCCCTTTAACTACACCAGGGTTTAAGATGTAGAAAAAGTGAATGACCATATAAAAGTTAATCGATTCTCTATTCTACCCCAAACATACCAAAACAAACAAAAATAAAGAAATAAGAGAAGATATTAGGTAATTGTACCTTTGATCTCATATATGGTGATGATCTCCTCAATCTTGGTAGTTCCAATGACTGCACGTCTCCTTCCAAGGATGACCTGCATCCAAATATAGGAAAAAAAGGACTACAAGCATGCTATTATATTCATTAATTAGGGTTAGATATCAAATGCTAAGTATAAATCATTGAAAATACACAAAACAACATCATTTGGGATAGGAAAATGTGATTCTTTTGTTCATCATACAAAGACTGAAACTTACAATCTGTGTTAGCCTCCATTCCGTCAACCTGGTCTGGGCTCCTCTTTACCATGCTCTAAGTGCACCTTGAATAGGCCTCTTCTCTCAATCTTCTGATCACCTCAAAGTAAGGGAATGGATTGAATGGAGGAAGAAGGGGCCGATGCGGGAATGATGAGGCAATATCTCACAAAGGGTAGTAGAAGCTTGGGTAAGGAGGGGAAGTGAAATTGGGCATAGTTTCACTGTTATTATTCTTGGATGTGAAATGAGACCCAAAAAACTCCTTTTATATGAAAAAAGGATGGTTATTCAGTTGGGTGGCGGACTATAGCAGGAGAATTGGTTGGGAAACCTCCAATGGCCCGTGAATTTCAATGAATTCCTTGCAACTTTTTAATTTTTAAAAGTTTTGCAAGCATACATGGGATGTTTAGTTTGAAATTGTAACATACCCAACCACCCAGGCTAGGTCATGCCACCAAAACTCTTTCATTCTCTGATACCATATTTTAACATCCCCAACATCCAACTCGGTTATGCCACATAAAAAAATTTGAACTATATGCAAATTAAAACATATACACACAATTTTTTTTGTGGAAATATATATAACTCAAAAAAGACAAATACATTCTATAAATGCATAGATTCATAAATAAATAATAGTAAACATATACATGCAACATATATAGGTAATACCCATAAATATAAATACATGTATAAACCCATAAAAATAAACACATATATAATAATGCAACATATAAATTAACACACAATTGACACTTATCTTGGTAATAATATCACCAACTGTGTACATAACTTTCACGAACCTCCCAGCCTTATACCACATTGCTCATCACTCTCAGCAGTGGGTCACCCCTAAGCTGGGACAAAACTCCACCCGAGTAAAGGGATTCCTAACCAGGATAACGTATCTCAGAAAATAGGAAATACTATGTCACAGGTACCAACTCAAACTAACAAACTATAGTCCTTCATTCCCCACATGCCTATCCCACCCCAAGAAGTATGCCCCTTATCTGCTCAATAGTCCCTCGGCTGGCCCACTTCCCTTCCAGGGCTTCAGCAATAAGTCGGACAGGAAGTCTCAAAGCCTTGTAGCTACAATTTAGCACCTTCAAGAAATTAGTTCCTAGAAATTCTCTCACCTATAGAGAATTTCTCACGGGCCTGACATCCCGCCTCTTCAGTATTCCACAGGCCTGAAAACCTGCCTCTTCAGTCCATCTCCCAAGATAACCAGGTATAGATACAGGTATGGGTACGGATACAAGTACAGGAAGGTACGAAGGACAACTGAATGAGTGAGTGAATGATGATGTAATGATTGCAAAATGAACTAAGTCTAAGACATATCTATGCATGTCCCCAACTTGACACTTGTCATGTTGAGAGCTACTTTGTCCCACTTGTCCCCATCCTTAGAAATTAGGATAAAACAATTATCCATATTTTATAGTTTAAGGAATATTAATATAATATTCCTTTTTGGATTAATCTCCTTAGCTTAGCCCTTTTCCTTAACTTTTATCCCCCCTTTTCCCTAACTAGTGGATTTTAGTCCCCCATACTCTTTTATCATGATCGGTTTACACGTAACGATGTATTTTATATTAATGATGAGACATATACAAAAATAGCCTCACTGGCCTTTAGCATCTAGGCTCTCTAGCCTAATTCAAAACATAATCCTTCTAGATTATAATAAATGGCTCACCAACCTATAAAAAACAACATATACACAAATTCTCCCTGGCGTCAAAATCACGCGCACTTAAGTTTGTTGTGTGTGGTATCCTGAAATGTGCACACTTTATAATTTTAGAGCACAGTACATGCGTGCCCTATACCATGAAAGGTGCATAAAAAATGATATGAAACAACTCACCGGATTAAGTACATTTGCATTTATATTTATAATTGGGTGCATCCTAGGGTTATTACAACCTTTTCCCTTATTTATGCATTGTCCTTAGTGCATTATGTATAAATATCAAATAGATTTCCAAAATATTCAAAAATATGTAGGTATTCTTCCCACATTGCATCCTCATGCTCCTAGGTAGCATCCTTAGGACCATACCAGGTCCATTGGACCTTTACAAGCCCTATGGATTGATTCTGGGCCTTTTTGATTTTACAGTCCACAATGCATACTAGATGTACTTGGAAAGTGCCTTCTTTCTCCACCTAAATCACATTCCAATCAATAACATTATTAGCATCAAGTATATATTTATTGAGCAATTATACATGGAATACATTATGAACAGACATATATGGAGGAAATGCAATCATATAAGCTATTGAACCAATCCTCTCTAGGATTTCAAATGGACCACAATAGAGAGTTTCCAACTTTGAACAATTTCCCAACTTTAGGGGACTTATGTTGGCCTTCACTTTCAAGAATACATGGTCTCCAACTTTAAATTCCTTGGGATTTATGCCCTTATCAACATAGATTTTCTTCCTGTGTTGGGAAGCCTTTAAATTTATTTTTATTTGCAACATTTTCTCCTCCATTTCCCTGCGTAAATATGTCCCAACCACTACTCTATTTGTTGGGTTATCCCAACTTACCGGTGTGTTGCACCTTTTTCCATAAAGTGCCTCAAATGGGCTCATCTTTAGAGATGTTTGGTACCCATTGTTATAAGAAAAATCTACTAAGTGTAGGTAGTCCTCCCATTTTGATGGTTTATCCATCACATACATCCTCAACATATCCTCAATCACTTGATTCACCCTCTTTGCTTGTCCATTTGATTTTGGATGATAATTTATAAAAAAAATCAAATTTGTTCTAAATCCCTTGAATAATCCCTTCCAAAAATTAGAGGTAAATTTTGGATCTCTGTCAGACACAATTGTCTTAGGTATACCATGTAATAGAGAAATTTATCTCATACAAACATCAACAATGTTGGTTTCCTTGTGAGTGAGCTTTACTGGAATAAAATGGGCATCTTTATTAATCATATCCACCACTACTATGATAGAATCATTGTTGCTTGTTTGATCTGGGCAGTTTGGTGATGAAATCCATTGTTACAAC
>CBVK0100552070.1:0-10316 GCA_900067695.1 Picea abies
AGAAGATAAATTTTGAACATTCCACCATCCTAATGAAGCTTAGGAGGTCGAGTGTGTTACAAGTGGTATCAGAGCAGTGGTTCAAACACTAGACCTGAATGGGATAGATATCAACCACGAACATGTATTTACCAAAGTTTATGATGAGCCTATTGAAAATTTTATGCATTAAAATTTTACATAGCAGTTGCACAAGCTTCTTGAAAGAAGGAATGCCAATTCATTTTATAATTTTACAGCATAATTTTTTTTCTTTTACCTTGTGTGAACTAGAATGATTCCTACAAGAAATTTATTTATGTTAATTATCACTAACAAAATTTTTTGAGTGTGAATGACAATAGTAATAGAGTCCTTATTTTGGGACTATTGTAGGTTAATGAGAACCTTATAAAGGCCCAATAATTGTGTGCCTTTCAATTATATGATTAGATTATAGTGGTGTGTTGTTTCAACACTTAGAAGACATGATGAAGTGAAGAAAGTGACACTAGTAGACTGATACAATATGGTATGGAAGAGACCTCATGTATCATAGATGAGGAATTATATGAGAGGAGGACCATAAAAGTGGCAGAGACAGTGAGAAGTATGAATAGTGATCTTCAGATCTATAGGGATGATAATGATAAGCTCATTAAATCCCAAGAGAAACAGACGGAACCGAATGCAGTATTATTGCAAAATCCTGTCTGAAATACATAAGCATTTATAGCAAGGGCTATCTTCTAGCAATGTAGGGAGATATTACCCTAAGAAGATGCAAAGTCCATAAAAAATCCAAAAGAATGGGGCAACATTAAACAACATAGGGAAAATTTCCCCAAAGAAAAGGAATAGGGATGCCAAGAAGAACCCAAATAGTAAGAACTTTTCAACAAATTCCTTTGGTGAGAGGACTATTTCCTCTGAAGGATTGTCCAACGATGAGACCAATTCAAGAAATTATAGGAAAAAGAGGAAGAAACACTCCAAAATCCCCCTAACTAAAGAATTTAGGAAGGGAAAACCTACCCACATTTGATAGAGGAGTCAAGAAGGGTGAAAAATCAAAGACATAGTTACTAGGACCGAAGAAGTATTTTCGAGTACAAAATTACTCAGGAAACTTGAAAGAAAGAGTGGCCACATTTAATTTAATTGGAGGGGATTCTATTTGGTAGGAAGACCTTAATAATGTAAAAGGGATCAATGAAAAGAATCTGACCTGGAAGTTATTTAAGAAATATTTTAGGAAGGAATATATGTCAAAGAGATATTATTATTATGATATATGTCAAAGAGTTATATGAACACAAGTTGGGACAAATCACCATGGATGAATATGAAAAAATGTATTGTTGAGGTACGTCCCATACATCAAATATGAGAAGGTAAAAATACTATGTTTTCTTAGTATATTGCCACAATCCTTTCGGGATATAATTGAATTTTATGAACCAAAGACACTTGATGACACCATTTGAAGTGATAAGTATTTCTATGAGAAATCAATGTATAGGCAGGATCTTTGAAAGGATTGGAAAAGGAAGGATAAGAGTGGATTTAAGAAAAAGGGATTTAATCCATCCCAACATAAAAATCCAAGAAAGAGTTTACAACCCAGTTACCCCACTAAAATCATGCATCAAAAAAACTATCGTACTCAAAGTGGGAATAAGTCAACATAACCCACAAAGAAGAAAGCAGAAGATCAAAAGGAAATACCACTAAAATGATGGGGTTTGTTGATGTTTGTAGCATCACATAGGTACTTTTGCACAATTCTAAGTGTCTAGACATGTGAAATTCATCCAAAGCCTTCTACCTTGGTAATTTACTTTAATTAAAGGAATTATTAAAGTGAAGTTATTTTATTAATTAGATGAGTTTTATTTAATGAAATGCTAAAGTAATTAGAATTAGTGAACTAAATATTAACCATTGATCTCATGTGAGGTGAGAACTAATCTCAGTCATCACCCTTTTGGAGATTAGGGTTAGGTCATAACTCAAAATTATAAAATCATGGAAAGGGTGAAGGGGGAGACACTTGATACTTTTGACATAGAGAGGGTTGGATCACGAATGATTGTGATTCAAGGAGATCTTGGATAGGTGGAGAAGGAATTCCATTTAGAGATTAGTGCAGGTTAATGAGAAGAGAGAATAGAGGTAGTTGCAAGTGGGTTCAACAGATTGGAGACACAATAAAAGGGTCACATTGTACGAAGCTTGTCGTACAATATGTGTGCACGTGTATATGGGTTTTAGTGGAGACATGTGTGTATACAAGGGTTTTCTTAAGGAAATGAGTGTGCATCTAGGGAAATGTGAAAGTTCAGGGTCTTACAACAAAAAATGAGTTTCTAGTGTTTACAGGTGTTGTCTAAAGTTTTCTTTATTTTTCTGTGGACCATTTTCCCAGTAGGGGAGCCCTTCTATGTTTTGAAGATATTTGAATGATAAGCTTAGTTGATGGAAATAATATATTTGTGTATTGTGTATGAGATTTTGGTTTGTAGTATTGCTTCCACCATATTTATTTGAGTTGATTATTCCAACAAGTGTATTCTATTTTCTGAGTTGTTAATTTGATTTACAACAAGGAAATCACTAGATAACAAGATACCTAGGTTCCAAATTAAGTAAAATCAACAGGGTTGTGGAGAAGCACACTTGTTAAGGGAATGCCCTCATAGGAATGATGATAACAAGAGAATTTAGAATGTTCAAGAGGCTACTATTGTTGATTATGTACCCAAACATTTACCTTATATATATGTAGTTTTTTATAATAGACAAGCAGACCATTAGGCCTCAATGGTGGAGATAGAAGGTATAATTGTCAACTACTCTATTTCAATTTTAATTAACCTTGGTTCTAAACTTAGTTATATTGCACCCCAAGTTGTTGAGGGATGTGTTTTACATAAAATAAATCATGCAAAATCATGGTTGGTTCAACTAGCTACAAGAACCAAAAGGATAGTGATTGAGGAAATATAATCATTTCAGTTTGAGACGTATGGACTAAACACCCAAGCAATACTAAATATACTACCATTGGGTCATATGACATGTTGATCGGTATGGACTAGTTGACAACTCATAAATCTAAAATGGATTATTTCATCAAGACCTTGGAACGTGAATATGACAAAGGAAATATAAGGATCTTACAAGGAATCCAAAAACTCATGTGAGTAAGACAAATTTCAACATTGTAGTTGAAAAGACATTGCAGAAAAAGATGAAATTTATATGTTATACATGTGATACATTCAACAAAGGATAATCAATTGAGAATTGAAGACCATATAGTGCTATATGATTATATAAATATATTCCCTTAGGAAATACCAAGACTACCTCCCAAAAGAGATATTGATTTTTCCATAGAGCTTGTGCAAGGAGAAGTTCTTGTTTCTAGAGTACCTTACTTAATGAGCTCACCTGAATTGGTGGAGCTAAAAATGTGATTAAATGAAATGTTAGATAAGGGATATATTAGACCAAGTGTGTCACCATTGGGTGCACCAATTGGTTTTTTCAAGAAGAATGATGACACCCTTAGATTATGCATTGATTATAGACATCTGAACAAGATGACCATTAAGAATAAATATTCACTTCCCAAGATCGATGATATTTATGATTAGCTAAGAGGAGACATAATATTCTCCAAGATATATTTGAGATATGGATATCATCAAGTCAGGATCAAGGATGAGGACATTTATAAAACTGTCTTTATAATAAGGTATTGACCCTATGAGTTTGTAGTGGTTCCATTTGGGTTTGAAAATGCACCAACTTCATTTATCTACCTAATGAATAGAATCCTTTGTAAGTACTTGGATAAGTTTGTTCTAGTTTTTATTGATGATATCATGATCTACTCACATACTAAGGAAAATAATGAGAAGCATCTCAAGATAGTACTACAGGTATTGAGAGAGCACCAGTTGTATGCTAAGTACAAAAAATGTGATTTCTTTCAAAGACATATCCATTACTTAGGCCATGTGATCTCATTGGAAGGGTTTGTGGTAGACCCTGAGAAGATCGAGGTAATCATGGATTGTCCTTCTCCTTGGAATGTATCCAAAGTGACATCATTTATGGGATTGGATGGATAGTAAAAAAGGTTTATCCAAGGATTTAAAAAAAAATTCCATCCAATCACTTCATTACAAAGAAAATGAGTGAAATTTGTGTGGTCAATAGATAGTGAAGCAAGTTTCCAACAACTAAAACATCTTCTAACAAACATACTTGTCTTAAAGATTAAATATATAGACAAAGACCTATCGGTGTGTACAAATGGTTACAAGGAATCACTCAGTGGATTCCTCATGCAAGGAGGGCATGTAATCAGTTTGGAATCCAGAGAACTAAATGAGCATGAACAATGTTATGTTACTCATGATTTGGAGCTTGCAACTATTGTGCATGCCTTGAAAATGTAGAGGCGCTATTTTCTTGGGAGGAGGTTTGTGGTAATGACAGATCATAGTGGGTTGAAGTACTTGTTTGATCAACCTCTCTTAAATGCCATACAATCTAGTTGGATAGATCTCATTAATGAATTTTATTTTGAAATCTGACATATTAACGAAAAATAAAATTGAGTGGTATATGCACATAGGAAAAGGATGGAAACAATACATTTAGAAACAACTAGTGTATGTGAGTCTATTTTTTAACATAGGATCATAAATTCCCTATAGAACGATGAACATTTAAAGCTAATAAGGGAAATATTAGAGAAAGAGCTAAAAGGGAAGAGGTGTGAAGGATATCATCTCACGAAGTATGGATTGTTGATATACATAAACATATTGTATATACCTAATTTCGCTGAACTATGGGATATTATAATGAATAAATTTCACAAGAGATCTTATGTAGGTCACTCAAGTTATCAAAAAATGATAACTATAGTAAAGAAATTTTATTACTGGCCAAGGATGAAGAAGTATATTGCATAATCCATTGCCAAATTCCTAGAGTTCCAACAGGTCAAGATTGAGCATAGATATCCAGTAGGATTGTTGCAACCAATACATATACCAAAATGGAAGTGGGAAGTCATATCTATGGACTTTATCACAGGATTTCCAAGGATGGTCAAATAGCATGATGCAATTATGGCCGTGGTGGATAATTTGAGTAAGGTATCTCATTTCACTTTGGTGAAATCTACCTACAAAAAAATTGACATTGCAAATGTTTTCATGAAAGATATTTTCAGATTACATGGTATGCCTAAGACGATTATATTAGATCAAGATGCAGAATTTACTTCTGTTTGGGTCACAATTGGATTTCAACATTGTTTACCATCCTCAAAAAGATGCGAAAACAATGTGGGTGAACATAGTGTTGGAGGACATGTTAATAATGTATGATATACACTAGCCCAAGAAGTGAGAATATTAGTTACCCCTGGTGGAGTTTTTCTATAATAATGGCTATTAAGAGTCATTGAAAATGAGTCCCTTTCAGGATTTATATGGTAGGAAGTGTAGTATCCAAATAAATTGGGATAATCCAATGGACATGATTACACTTGGACCAAACAAGCTGAAGGAAATGAAACAGGAAGTGGCCAAGATAAAAAAAAAATTGAAGATGGGTCAGGATAGAAAATAGTGCTATGCTAACACGAATAACTCATAAAGAGTTCAAAGTGGGATACCATGTTTATCTCATATTTAAGCCTAAGATTAATTCTCTCAAAATGGGAACCTGTGCTAAGTTAGCACCTGTCTATTGTGGACCATTCAAAGTAGAGAGTGGGACTAGTGGAATACAAGTGGAACCAGAAGGAGAATTCTAGCTCAAGCCTCAATGCATCTTGGATAGGAAAGAGACATTGATACAAAACTCATCCATTGTGGAAGTCAAGGTGCAGTGGAAGCAATTTGGAGCAGATGAGTCCACGTGGGAACAAGAGGATGCCATGAAAGAGGCATACCTATTTTTTTTATTGTATAAAGTTGTTTATGGAAATGGTAAAAAACCGAGGACAATTTTTCTTTTAAGGGGGAGGGAAATGCAACACCCCATTTTCCACCATTCTGTAATTATAACTTTGACTTAATGTCACCTTGAATTGCGAAAAGGATATTTGTCTATTATAAGACTAGAATGGATATGTTCATACTATGAAAATATTTTTTGTGAATGAAATCTTGCTGGACAACTCACTGAAGGGTGGAGCTTCAATGCGAACCATGATACTATGAGCAGAAACTAGTGAGGGGAAGGGATTACCTTGCCTAAAATCCATGGTGCCAATTTCCAAAATTCATATTTGAAGTTATTTTCTCTCTCTTCTCATTTTCCCAAAATCAATTAATGAAGGGGGTTGGTAGTTAGGTATCCAACCACCCACAAGGAAGGAGGCATGGAGAAGTGGGTGAAAAACTAAAGAATGTCATCCATTGGTACACCTAGTACCCACCTTGTTTTCTAGGATTGACCCACAAAATCCTCTAACAAAAGAAAGAGAAATCACGAACTTTCGGCAGAAGGAAGATAGACCGACAAGAGGGATTGTCAGAGAACAGATTTATGGAAAGAAGGGGAGTGAGTGGTAGAGAGGTATGAGAAAAAGAGAGAAAAACTTTTGAGTATATCTCATTATTGAATTTTGATTAGGGAAAACCCAACTTGACCAAGATGGAGGGTTGTGAATTAACTCATGGTGGACAAGAAACCTGCACTAAGAGAGGAGGATTTTGAGGGACTATGTTAGTAGTGAAGGGGCTCCCACATCCATATGTTATCTATCTAGGAAGGAAACTGAGAAAAATATCAACTGTTAGATATGTTGGATTCAGGTGACCCATTTAACTGTTGCGTAGATTAATAACCCACCTTGATCTGGGTTATTGATTGACGCGTTTCCCCACTTCTCAAAATACTTGGTATCTTGCCTCGTCGTTGAATAGAAGGGTCCGAAACCTCCTCAAGAATGTTTCTGTATGAAGTGGTAAGCTTCTGAGCTTGAACCGCCTCTTCGACCTCCATCGCTTCCTTCTTTTCATCCTCCAAACACAACTCTGGAACTTATTTCTAGACTCCCACACCTGGTGGTCCGCCCTTAACCAGAACCGTCTAGACCATCCCTCTTGCATCGTTTGAGGCCGTCGTCAAACTACTCCACACTTCCTCCCACACTTGCACAAGTGTCTGATCTCCCATTGTTGTCACACGAGCGATTGTACTGACACGTGGTCACAGGCAGTCCCGATGTCTAACACCCCATCCGAGTAGTAAACATTTACCTATTGAATACATAATAAATCAAGGATATTTACCATACAAATGTTTAGTTTTTATTTATAGTACTTTTAATGAAAATTTGAACTTGGTAAATAAATTATCTTCATTTTAGTAATTAGATATTTTGTAGAAATGGTGATAAGTATGTGTATATAGATTATACATATGTTTACAATTTAATTGTTGTTTTTTTTTAATAAAAAATAAAAAAATGTATTATTGAAAATAAAATTTAGATGTATATTTATTTTGGGAAGATTGGTTATATTTTATTTTTACTAGTTCAAGGTTTGATATACAAATCTTATTTTTTTTAATTGAATTTAATAATTGATTTATGTTGGGTTGTTATATTCTTTGCAGTAAAAGTATAGTCGAGGTGAATCGACCGACGGTCGAGGTCGAGGTGGATCAAAAATAGGTCGAAGTTGAGGAGGATTGACAACAAGTTGAAGGTCGAGGGAGTTGATCAAGTGAAGTCGAAGTCGAAGATATCGACGACAAGTCAACTGAAAAGAGGTCTAAGTGCAAGCGTAAGATGACCGACTAGAGACCGAATGAAGGTCGACTGGTATTCGACTGGTAAACCTGACTTAGAGTCGATTGTAATAGAATCATGGGATTTGCAGGATTTGTAGCCAATGATATGCATGGATATGTAACTATTTTTGGGCGCCAATCTTTAGGATTTTTCCTGTTGTAAAGCCTATAAAGAGGCGTGTTGTAACACTGTAAAGTGTAATCATGATGTAATCATAAAATGCACTTTTATAGGTTAATGCATGTGTAAGTGTAGGTTGTTGGTCATGCATATGTAAGCCGAATTGGCTACAGGGTTGTTCTTGCCTATGAAAGAGGGTATGATGTCGATTGTGTCTTAGGTGTGGAACAAGGTTAGACATGTAACCTTTTATTATGATTGAATAAGAGAAAAAGAGAGCAGAACACTCAAAGGAATGTTGGTTTTTCCGGTTAAGGGTTTCCAGGATAAAATCTCGGTGTACTGTGTGATTGCTTGTGTCATTTGCATTCTTGATTAAATTCTTATTCTCTTCTGCTAGGATTAGTGTGGAAGTGTCTTTCATTTCCTGACATGTGGTATCAGAGCTTAGGTATGCCATAGCAAGTGAGTTATCAGACCGGTGTTATTCTTTGGGGAGTATAGCAGATCTTGATTTGCAAATATTGAATCTGAGAATTAAACCCTAGGTACAATAAGAGTCGTAAGTCATAAATTGCGTTAAAGGTCGTGGTAAAGAATGGTGAGAAGTTCCCAAATAGAGATAGAAAAATTTGATGGCCAGAATTTTGAGATTTGGAATCTTAAAATGGAAGATCATCTTGTAGATCAAGAACAATGGACAATGGTATGTCGAGGTACCCAACTGATTGTGTTATCTACCATCAACGATGAGCCCAAGTCGATCTGTGAGGTAGTTGACTCAATAGAAGGTAAACTCTGGAAGGACGCCATGTTCGAAGAGATGGAATCCTTGTACAAGAATGAGACACGAGATTTAGTCAAGTTACCTAGTGGAAGAAATTCCATCAATAGCAAGTGGGTGTTCAAGAAGAAGTTGAATGTCATGTGACAAGTTGAGAAGTTCAAAGCTCGACTAGTAGCGAAAGGATATTCCCAAGTCAAGGGAGTCGAATTTGGTAAGATTTTTTTCCCTGTTGAAAAAATAACTTCCATTAGAGTACTAATGTATATGGCTGCAACATTTGATTTGGAGATAGAATAGATGGATGTAAAGACAATGTTCCTACATGGGGACCTGGAAGAAGAAATCTACATGAAACAACCTGAAGGAAAGAAAGAGTTGGTGTGCAAACTCAAAAGATCCCTTTATGGTCTAAAGAAATCGCCAAGGATGTGGTACCAAAATTTTGACACATACATCCTTAGTTTGGGATTTGTGAGAGGCAAAACTGATCACTACATATATTCCAAGGAAGAAGGTGGGCATTTCATATATGTATCTTTGTGTGTTGATGACATGTTGCTGATTGGAAACAACATGGACGTAATAAAGGAGGTGAAGAAGAAGTTATCCTTCAAGTTCGACATAAAGGATCTCGGTGTAGCTAACTTCATTCTGGGAATGGAGATTAAGAGATATCGAGCTGTTAGAAATATCTGGTTGAATCAGACGAAGTATATTGAAATAATTCTGAAACGAGTCAACATGCAGGATTGCAAACCGATGAAGGTGTCAATTCCTGTGGGAGAAAGGCTTACTGTTGAACAATGTCCAAAGATATAGGAAGAAATAGAGGACATGGCACGTGTTCCCTATGCAAGTGTGGTTGGTTGTCAAATGTATGCAATGTTCTGCACTCGACCAAACATTGCCCATGCAATGAGAGTGTTGAGCAGGTACATGTTGACACCTGGAAAGGAGCACTGGAAAACTGTCAAGACAATATTCAGATATTTGTGTGGCATGAAGGACTATGCTATATGCTACCAAGGAAAACCCGGAGGTGATAGTGGTAAATTAGATGTACATGTCTTTGTCGATGCCGACTAGGCTGGAGATATGGATTGACGGAGGTTGAACAATGTATATGTCTTCAAGATGTTTGGTGGAGCAATAAGTTGGATAAGTGAGAGACATGTGGTTGTAGCCTTATCAACAACAGAAGATGAATACATGGCAACCACCCATGGAAGAAAATAAGCAGTATGGCTTCAAAGGTTGTGTTCAAGAATCGGGTTTAAGCATAGAGCTATGAAGGTAACTTGCAATAGTCAAAGCACAATATTTTTGGAAAAGAACAATGCTTATCATTCAAAGACTAAGAACATTTATGTACAATACCATTTCATAAGAGACATGGTGGAAAGTAACAAGGTGCTACTGGAGAAAGTAGACACGTTGGAAAACATAACAGACTCATTGACAAAGTCTGTGAGTGTTGTGAAGTTCTCTTGGTGCAGAGAGGTAATGGGCATTGTTGCCCTGGGTCTGTGAAGGAAAGTTCAGGAATCTCCTATTTCGTGAGATCGGAAGAGCGTCGTGTAGGGAAAGAGTGTA
>CBVK0100552086.1:0-12976 GCA_900067695.1 Picea abies
TTACAGATATGGATGACCCTGGCGTTGTTCAAGAGAGGCTTCTACAACTAGTTGAACTAGAGGAAGATAGATTCATTGTAGGATTCCATCAACGGGTTCAGAAGGAAAGAGAGAAGGCCTACCATGACAGGCACATCAAGAAGAAGGCATTTAAACAAGGTGATCTAGTCCTGATATATGATAGTAAGTTCATCAAACATCCTAGGAATTTCAGAATGCATTGGCTAAGATCATATGAGTTCACTTATGTTACAGAGGGAGGAGCTGCACAATTGAAGAATTTGAATAGGGAGAGGAAGGAAGGATTAGTGAATGGGAACTTGTTGAAATTGTACTATGACAACCAGTTTCCCCGCAGTTCTCAGTAAAAGCATGAATAAAAGGGTCTAGGTACTAGGTGCAGTTGAAACTAGGTACCATACACAGAAAAGACAGTCTGCACAACAGAAAAAGAGGAGGCATCGAGCAGAAAATAGAGGTTGCACTACGCAGTCAAAAGTCAAAGAAAAAGAGAAAGACCAGATCTGAAGTGCCTCAGGACAAGTCACAGGTGAGTGTTGGGGGCCTGTTGGCCCTTGGTTATGGAAGCAAGTGAATATCAAGGAAGAAAAGGGAGAATGTGAACTTCGCGGAAGACATAGTGATTGTTACTGGGTCGAAGTGAGCAAAAGAACAGAAAATATGGAGTGAATTAAGTCGATGAATGAGGAGATTGGGAATGATAGATAAGCAAGAAATAAGGATCGTGGACAAGTCATCAAGAGGGAAAATCCATCGTTGCATGCTTTGGATCACCATGCGATAAAGAAGGAAAGACAGGCTAGTGCAGCCCTGAAAATATAGGTCAAGTTGACCTAAGGTTTTAGACACCTAGGATTTTGGTATCTAGGGTTTTGACACCTAGGTTTCGGCATAAGGATGTTGGTGAGCTATTGTAATGTATAAATAGAGGACCTGGGATGGGTTGGTGTTATGATTTTTGTTGTTGTCTTTTTCGTTGTGTGATCATGTGAGTAATAGTGTGTGAGAAAGTAATGTTGAGTATGAGAGCCTTTTGGTATTGTAATATCTTTAGCTAGGTGCAAAGATCAACCCTGCAGCTGGGTGCATAGGGAGGGGAGAGAAAGAGAGGAGAAGAAAGAAGATCTGCTAGCTAATAGAAAAAACAAGAACTGTATGCTTTACCTTAATATATTATAGCACGGTTCTGTGGTCATATCCCTAGAGAGAGGGAGAACCATGTACATCTTGTGTTGTGTGTGATTGGTATTGTATCTTCATCATTGATATATTGTGATTGCATTACTGTTTTAGATCCGATAAGTAGATGTGCAGAGTAGATCTAAGTTGATAAGTGATATATGAATGTTGTGTTGTTCTTGTGTTANNNNGTGTTGTTCTTGTGTTAAATCCACTTGATCTTCCCTTTGGTTGTAGACATATTTGTCCTGCAACCCCCTCATAATTGCTTCGGGTGAGACTGCATTTTCTTCGCAGGTGTTTTCGAAAGGGTCAGTAGTTAGGGCTTGTTGGTGAGCTCTTGGAGCTGAACCCTGGGTCTACCCCTGTGCCAACACTTCTTCTCGACGTTTCAGGGACATGACGAGCAAATTTCTATGACATTTTCAAATAATTTCGATGGTTTTGAATCTGTGGTTGGTAAACTCCTCATGCATGTGACATATCATTCCATAACTAAATCTTGAAAATTACCAGTATATGGGGAAAGATGGTGGAAGAAAGAAAACTTAGTCATGGAGTTTTTAAATCAGTTCTTAATTCCAGAAAAACAAAACCCCAATTCGAGACAAGGCATCCCACACAGTTGGGTGAGGAAAGAATGGCATACTGCTCTATTGATCATTCACATGTACATTACATGTGAAGGAAGATTTTCTCTAGTTCATATTTATCATATTAGACTGTTAATTCATGTGAATGGTGATTACCCTCTTAATCTACCTTATTTACTATTAAACATCTTATCTAAGATGTCTAAGAGGATTCAGTCACATCCTGCAACAGCAAAGAATAGTCTTTTTCATCAAGGGTTGATAAAAATGTTGGTATTATTTTCCTTAAATGAAGTTTAGAGGTCTTGGGACTGGTTAATTCAGTCATTAAACCCTAATCCAGAGGAAACTAACTCTAAAAAAGTCGAGGAGAAGAAACCTGGAAAAGGTGAAAAGATCTCTCAAGCCACTGAAGTTTTGATGAAAGAAAACTCCTCTACAACCAGGATAACTCGTTCTTGCAAGAGAAAATTACAAACACGGAAATCCATTGGTGATTTTCCTATGGGTAAACTTAATGTGAAAATCACTACCAGTCAAGGTAAGAAACTTAAAATTGATGAAGAGACTGATATATTTTTTGATCCAGATATTAAAAAGGAACTTGATGAACCTGAAGATTACACCATAAGCCCAGTTCAAAGTCTACCTAAACAAAAGAAACAACCTATAGGAAAAAGACTGCAAAAGGTAAGAAACGGAGTAAGAAGAAGACACATGTATCTAAATACCCTAGAAGAAATTCTACCAGGGATGCAAACAAATTCAGGTTGAATTCAAAGGTTATGTTTCATCCTTCTGTCAAGAAGGAAAAACTTATTATCATATAATACAATTCATAAGATACTAAGAAAGAGATCAAAAAATAGACCTTAGCATCTTCTTCACACAGGTCAGAGGAGCAATCTAAAGAACAGAGGAAAAAACGTGAAAAGGGAAAACAAATTGCACAGTATTCAAGGAGACATGTAACCAGAGAAACTACAAAGTCATCTTGAGTCACCAAATCTACATTCAAAGGCATAGATGCAATAAATTATGAGAAAAAATATATTTTTCCAGAAATAGACCAGTTACAAGATATTTCAGAAACCAGAGACTCAGAAAGAACTGAAGAAGAGGATCTTAGCATTAGGTTGTCCTCAAAGGATGAAATTAAACTAAGGAAACCCCAAGCTTCCATAGATTAAAACGTACTTTTCCCAGTAGAAGAATATCCATAATTCAAGGTGGAAGCAAGGAAAGAAAAGGACAGAGTAAAAGAGTTGCAGGGTGTTATTAAGAAATTGAAGAAAGAAAATTCCTTTGTAGATCAATGGAATGCTAAACAATAGGAAAAGATACAAGAATTCAAGAGGGAAGGGAAAGAGCATAAGGCCTTGCTAAAGGAGGTAAGAGAATCCAATGTAAGGTTATATTGGCATAATGTGGTGCTAACAACTAACCTCAAACAGAGGGACACCAGAGCTTCTGCAGTTATCATACCTTGACAATCCAAGGAAAATCTACCTCGGTTTTGATTTCTCAATGCTATTATCAAGATAGTAAAGATGAGCATTTTGTTTCTTAGTGCTTTGTTCAAATGGAACTTTTTGGTATCTCGGATGAACCATCTCAGCAAGATAGTATTCCTCCTTTTGTGGGATTTGCAAAGCTTTATCAATCTAACACCTAATCTATATTCATATTGGTTGTTGAGCCTACTAAACTATATGCATTAGAAGTGCTTGTATGAGTTTTTATCTCCTAGGAAATAATCAATTGATATGATCCTATTATAAAACTGTAATCTAAAAAATAGGATCTACAGGAGTAATCTGTGTTCTTTAAAAAGACACTGTAAATACTGTAGAATGGTGGATTAGTTGGGAAATTCAAGGGTTATTTTTGTAAATACTCCACTGTAAGACAAGGACAATATTTGGATATTGGGACTAAATGGAAAAGGCATTTTGATGGTCAAATCTTCTTTTCATATAATTATATGTTTCTTTTCTTACTTGAATGCATTTATTCTGTTGCAAAGCATATGATTTCTTGATTGTGAGTGACACAGTGAAAATTTTATTGTTTTTGTTCATAATTAAGATTTTTTTCAAGTACATGTTATTATTTCTTAATTATATTTGGGAATGAGAAATTCATGTGTAAGTTGACAAACTGGATACTCATATATCTTCCTTTCTTTATTTACCTCATCATCTGATATGTTAAAGTGGTTATCATTTACTAAGCCAGTGGAATATTTCTTTTCCTTTACATTGAGCTATATATTTTTTTGAATCCTTCATCCAATTTTCAACCAATTTCAAAACCTATTCAAAAATCCCTTCATACCTTGACAATCCAAGGAAAATCTACCTCGGTTTTGATTTCTCAATGTTATTATCAAGATAGTAAAGATAAGCATTTTGGTTCTTAGTGCTTTGTTCAAATGGAACTTTTTGGTATCTCATATGAACCAGCTCAGCAAGATAATATTCCTACTTTTGTGGGATTTGAAAAGCTTTATCAAGTTGTCACCTAATCTATATTCATATTAGTTGTTGAGCCTACTAAACTATATGCATTAGAAGTGCTTGTATGATTTTTTATCTCCTAGGAAATAATCAATTGATATTATCCTATTGTAAAACTGTAATGTAAAAAATAGGATCTACAGGAGTAATCCATGTGCTTTAAAAAGACACTATAAATACTGTAGAATGGTGGATTAGTTGGGAAATTCAAGGGTTATTTTTGTAAAGACTCCACTATAAGACAAGGACAATATTTGGATATTGGCACTAAATGGAAAAGGCATTTTGATGGTCAAATCTTATTTTCATATTATTATATGTTTCTTTTCTTACTTGAATGCATTTATTCTGTTGCAAAGAATATGATTTCTTGATTGTGAGCGACACAGTGAAAATTTTATTGTTTTTGTTCATAATTAAGATTGTTTTGAAGTACATGTTCTTATTTCTTAATTATATTTGGGAATGAGAAATTCATGTGTAAGTTGACAAACTGGATACTCATATATCTTCCTTTCTTTATTTACCTCACCATCTGATATGTTAAAGTGGTTGTCAATTACTAAGCCAGTGGAATATTTCTTTGCCTTTACATTGAGCTATATATTTTTTTGAATCCTTCATCCATCTTTCAACCAATTTCAAAACCTATTCAAAAATCCCTTTATAAAATACCATTGAAATAAATTGATGATTCCCTAGCTTGCCCTTTTTAGAAGTCAAGTGCAACTTTCAGGACTAAAATCTTTTGGCATTATTGTCAGGGACGAAGGAACAAAGATATTTTCCCTGGGAGAACGAGAAATATCAGATCTAAATCTTGATGGTGGGAAAGAATTTGGACATTTACATGAGACTGTGCATTTTCCACCTGGTGACTCCTCTGCAGTAATTATGACTCCTAAAATAGAAGGTAAAGGATTTAAAACTCCTCCAACTTCATCATCATCCATAAAGAAACAAGTGACCAGAAAAAAACCAAATCCTAAGCCTGTTTCAACAGTGTCTGATCCTGAAAAGTTATTGAGAAAATCTAAAAATACTTCTGGACAATCCTCTTTTTCAAAAGGAAAACTTTCTTCTACAAGTACTCAAGGATAGTCTTCTGAAATTGTTAATACCCCTCCAATTGAAGAAATTCTTATTGAAAGTCAAACAAAGCCTACTGTTGAACCTCCATATGTATCATTTCCTTCAACTATCTCAAAATTGAATTTAGACCAATGGAAATTATGTGTTGAGCTCATTGAAGAAGAACAAACAAATACCTTATCTATAGTTGAAGCTCTGAGGGAATTTCCAAAAGATATTAAAAGTGAACCAAATACACTATCATCATCACCTCAATCCATTTGTTTCGAAGAGGTTAAACCACATTATTGTTCCCAACTAAATTGTTCCACCCAAGGAATTATTTCTCTTTCTACATCACCAGTTCTGCCTATTCCTACAGTTCAAGCACCCATTGTGATAAATATGGTTGTAAATGGGATGGATGCAATTTTTGCAGCCATATGTGAACCATTGAATTTAGCATAATTCATGTATGCCTTCCCACCTAATGATTATGTGAAGTATTTTCCAAGATTCAATGGAGAAGGGGAAGTCACTGCTGAAGAACACTTAAACTCTTTCTACAGTTTTGCAGATAATTTTAATGTGGAGCATGCAGGTGTTTGGATGAGACTTTTTATGCAAAGTTTATATGAAGAGGCAACGAAATGGTTTAGAATCCTACCTCCTAATTCAATTGTTGATATTGATGCACTAGATGATACATTTTTGAGACATTGGGGATATAAGAAATATTTCTTGTATTATATCACTGAGTTTGGTTCTTTGAAAAGAAAACAAGGAGAATATATATCTAATTTTACCAAAATATTTAATAAAATGGATAGTAAGATTTCAGATGAAATCAAACCCACAGAAACATCAGCTGAAATTACTTTTGTCAATGCTTTTGATGTTGATTTTTCTCTACTATTGAGAGAAAGAAGGTATGCTACTCTGAGTTTGATGCAGGAAGTAGCCATTGAAGTAGAATATAATATACTAGTAGTAGAAAAATTGAAGTCGAGGGGTGAAAGAGACAAGAAAAAACAGAGATAAGAACTCCCTTCTTTTTCTCATACAACATCTGACTCCAAGATGGATGAAATGGCCAAAATGTTGAAAACCTTGACATCTGAAATGGCCAGGATGAATATGGAAACAAAACAGCCTAGCAGGTCTACATAGGAAGGAGGATACAGATATCCCAACTAGTTCATAAGGCCTAACAATGTTCCTCAATTTTTTCCTAAAGAAATGAGAAATCAAGAAGATCAGAAAGTTTTACCTCCTTTTCAAAATAATGCAGTGGAAGAAGTTGAAGAAATTGATGACACTGAGGAAGATTCTACAGTTCATTTAAATGATACAGAATTACCTTCCACTCATTTGACACAACAATATTATGAGGATTCTCTTATACTAAATTAGTTTGAGGAAGAAGATGATGAAGAAATTATCGAGAAAGAACCTAAAAGGAAAATGTATGATCTTAGGTCCAGATAAAATACATCAAATGTGGATATACTTGTTCAAACCAAAAAGACTTATGCTCCAGTCAAAGTAGGGATCAGTAAAGAAGGTTCAGGGATTAAAATTGATCAGCAACAAAAGAAACCTGTCAAGGTTAGCACTATAGAGGTAAAAGAAACTGAGAAGCATGTTTCTACTTTCAGCTTGGAAAATGAAATTAATAAAATCAAAATCCCCATACCTTTGGTAGAATTGATGAAAACCTATCCTTTTAGAAAATTTGTTCTCAAAGCATTACAGCCTCCTTCTCATGTTACTTTTTCAGATACCATAAATCTTGAAGATGAAAACCCTACCATAACCATTGTACCTCATATTAAAGATAGGTTTGATGCCTCTCCTCCTTTCTACATATCCATGAACATTCATGACAAAATATTGCATAATTGTTTAATGGATTCAGGAGCTTCACACAATGTCATGCCAAAGGTGGTAATGGATGAATTAGGTTTAGACATCACTAAGCCCTATCTAGACCTATATTCATTTGACTCCAAGAAAGTTAAATCTCTGGGAGTCATTAAAGACATGGTTGTTACTTTATCTCAGTTATCTATGAAAAGTGTGGTTTTGGATGTAATTGTGGTTGACATACCTTATAAATTTGGGATGCTTCTGTCAAGATCATGGGCTAAGAAAGTAGGATGCACACTACAAATGAACCTCAATTATGCTACCATACATGTATTTGGTGGAGATAATCGAAGACTGTACAGGGAAGTGAGGTTGGCTTACCTGGTAAGTGATCATGAAAACCCTGGAAATCATCCTATATATGTTGTTGAAGATGAAATTGATTCTTATATTTTTCACAATGGTGACCAGCTAGTTGAAACAATAGTCATAAAAATCATACCTACAGTTGAAGAAAATCCAAAAAAGATAGTCTAGAAAATTTCCTTTGATGGGGCTTGTTCCAAAGAAGGCGTTGGGGCTAGGATTGTTTTTATTTTTCCTACCAAAGAAGTTATTCCTCTTTCATATAAACTAGAATTTAATAAAACCAACAATATCAGTGAATATGAAGCTCTTCTGCTAGGATTGAAAGCTACTAAAAATATGGGCATAGATAAAAATTTTGTTTTTGGAGATTCAGAGCTTGTCATCCAGCAAATTAAAAACATTTATCAGACCAAATAGAGGAGGTTAAAGAAGTATAGAAATGAAGTGTGGGACTTTGTTGATAATTTATGAGGTTAAAGAAGTATAGAAATGAAGTGTGGGACTTTGTTGATAATTTATTTTTGGCCTTCAATATCACTTTTGTACACATAAATTTGAATTGGCAGGGAAATTATTTAGCACTTGTAGCCAGTAATTTCATAACTCCAATTTTTCCCAATTTAAGATTTGATATTGAGGTAAGACAAAGACCCTCTATACCAGATAACATTAAAAATTGGCAAGTATTTAAAGATGATCAGGAAATTAAAAGGTTTTTGGAGACCATTGATGATTTCTATAATATATCAATAGATCAGCATGATGAAAATGATGATGTGGAAGTCCATGCTGCAAATATCCTTCAAGACAGTATTGTTGGTCATAAAATCATTGAGTTGAAAACAAATCACTTCAAGACAGTATTGTTGGTCATAAAATCATTGAGTTGAAAACAAATCATTTGCCAAAGGGACTGGTTCCACTTGAGAGAATATTTGACCATAATGATGTTTCAAAAAATTATGTTATTCAAACAGAGGAGGCTGAAGTGGTAGATGGTGATATCAGACTAGATTCAAATCCCAGAATGGTGAAATTATCCAGAAAATAGCCAGAAAAATAGAGAGACATGTATGTAAATTTGATGAAGCAGTTTTCAAATGTTTTTCCCTAGTCTTATGAAGACCTTAAGGTTTTTGATACAAAGATTATGCAACACAAAATTCCTTTAAATCATGGATCCAAACCTTTTAAGAATAAATCTAGACAATTCAAACCATTGTTGCTACCTGTAATTGAAAAAGAACTGAAAAGATTGTTGGATGCTAAAATTATAGTACCATTGAGATAATCATAATGGGTAGCTAATTTAGTACATATCAGGAAAAAGAATGGAGAGAGAAGGCTTTGTGTAGACTTCAGAAATCTGAACAGATGTTCTCTAAAGGAAAATTATCCATTACCTAAAATGGATCATATTCTACAAAGAGTAGGAGGGGCAAAAAGAATTTCTATGCTTGATGGCTATTCAGGGTATAATCAGATATCATTGATGGAAGAAGACAAGAAGAAGACAACTTTTACCACTCCCTGGGGCACTTTCATGTATGAAAAGATGCCTTTTGGATTAATGAATGTAGGAGAAACATTTCAGAGAGATATGGATATTGCATTCATTGGTGAGAAAGACAGATTTATGGCTATTTATCTTGATGATATTATTGTGTTCTCAACCTCTGATGATGAAAACTTGCAACATTTGAAGAAGACATATGAAAAATGCAGGAGGTATGGTATATCATTAAACCCTAAAAAATCTCAGTTTTCCATGGAAGAAGGAAAATTTTTAGGACATATTGTTTCACATCTCAGTTTTCCATGGAAGAAGGAAAATTTTTAGGACATATTGTTTCACTAGAAGGAATCAAGATAGATCCTAAAAGGGTAAAGGCCATTCAAAAAATAGACATTTCAAGGAATAAGAAGTCTATCCAATCTTTCATAGGTAAAATCAATTTCTTAAGAAGATTTATACCAAATTTTGCAAAAATCATCAAGTATATTACTAATATGTTGAAGAAAGATGATGAAATAAATGGATACTAGAAGAAAAGGAATCATTTGAAAAGATTAAGCAGGATTTAATCAAGGCACATGTCCTCGTCAACCCTAATTACTCTAAGGAGTTTTTTATTTTTCATTTGCCTCTGAAGACACTATAGATGTTGTTCTCTTACAAACAAATGACCAGGGGTATGAACAACCTATCTCTTTCTTCAACAAGACTCTCAAGGATTCTAAACTAAAATATGATATTATGGAAAAACAAGAATATGCTTTGGTGAAGGCTTTAAAATCTTTCAAGGTGTATGTCCTACAATCTAAAATTACTGCATATGTTCCAAGTAGTGTAGTTAAAGAAATTTTATTCCAACTTGATTGTGAAGGAAAGAGGGGGAAATGGATAACTAAAATTATGGAATACAACTTGACCATAAATCCCACTCAGTTAATAAAAGGACAAGGCCTTGTCAAATTTATGATGGAGTCAAATTGCAAAGCAATCAAATTATATCATTTCTCTGGCAAATCACAGAATTCATCATTTCAGGTTGAGGAAACTGTCTCACGGGTAAGCAACAGATATTCTTCCTCACCATGGTATAAATATATTATCTTTTTTCTACTAAATCTTCAGTCTCCTCCTGATTTAGATAAATCCAAGTTTAGATCACTTAAATTGAAATCATTGAAATATTGTATTATTGATGAAATCTTGTTTTGGAAAGAACCTAAAGGAATTTTGTTGAGGTGTGCTGATGAAGAGGAAGCAAACCATATTTTATGTTATTTACACTAGGGAGTTCGTGGGGGACATCACCATTGGAAAACCACTGCTTTCAAAATTTTAAGAGTAGGTTACTACTTGCTTATACTGTTTTCTAATATATTTTCTTAGGTAAGGGCATGTGAACCATGTCAAAAGTTTGAAGGAAAACAAAAACTTATGTCTCTACCTTTAAAACCCATCATTGATCATGGACCTTTTAAACAGTAGGGCCTAGAATTCATTGAAGAAATCCATCCTTCATTTTTTGGACAACACAAATGGATACTCACAACCACATATTACTTTACCAAGTGGATTGAAGCAATCCCAACCCAAAATGCATTAGATAAGGTAATCATGAATTTTATTGAATGGCATATTGTTTCTAGATTTGGTTGTCCTAAGAAGTTGGTTACTGACAATGCTCAAGATTTCAAATCAAATTCAATGGTTGACTTTTGCAATAAATATAACTTCAATTTGGTCCATTCTACTCCTTATTATCCCCAAGGCAATGGATTGGCACAATCATCCAATAAAATCCTCATAAGGATAATTAAAAAATTAATTACATAAAACAAAAGGTCATGGGATTCCAAATTAAAATTTTCCCTATGGGATGATCGGATCAGTACTAAGAAATCTATTGAAACTTCCCCTTTCCAAATGGTGTATGGAACATAGATTGTTTTCCAAACTCAATTGGGTTTACCTTTTCTTAAATTTCTGTAAGAGGAGTTAGAAGAACCCAATGATATTCAAAGGAGAGTTTTCCAAATCATAGAGGTTCAACAAAATAGAGAAAAGTTGGATCACAAAATTGTTATTCATTAGAGCAAAGTTAAAGCAAATTTTGATAAAAAGACAAAGAAGGATATTTTCAAGAGGGAGATCTTGTATTGAGATGGGATGCTAGAATAGAGGACAAAGGTAAACATGGTAAGTTTGACAACTTATGGTATGGTCCTTTCAAAGTAGCCAAGGTTATGAACAACAATACCTTTCTCTTACACAATTTGGATGAGTGTGAGATTTTAGGAGGTGCAGTAAATGGGAGATTCCTAAAACATTACTTTTTTTAAAAGCAGTCAGAAAATTCAGTTTGTACAGTAGGTTTAATTTTGAGCTCAAATAAATACTCCATATACCCAATGGAATTGCTTCTTTATAGTTTTGTGGTTTTGAATAAAGGATGACAGAGCAAAGAAATAAAGTGAATAACAGGGATATGAAGGCATTGGTCAGCAAGTTCTTAAAGTTTCATCATGAAACTTTATCCCCAGAAGGATCCTGTGTTAGTCCTTAACCTTGTTTTGACTGATTAGGTGTCCTTAATCCTTGTTCTATCCATTTTTTATTTATTTTTCTTAAACTTTGTTTTTTTCTCCTTCTTGGCTTGAAAGCTTGTTTTCATCCTCTTATGCACATTTTAAATGTTTTTAAGTTTTTAAAGATTAGGATATGATATAAAATGATTTCTATCACATCACTTATCTTTTCCTTTGTTTAAATTTTCAAATTTTATCAAAGTGGAAAGGGCGCTACAAGAATAGTGTTATTCTTGCAGCGTCAGGAGTAATGATAGTTATGCATGTGCCACCTTCCCCAAATCGTGTTTTAACATTTGAAATCATTGTTAGAGGATACACGTATCTCTATATTATCTATTTCATGTTGTGATTCTTATGATAACAGTTAACTCGGAGGATCGGGTTGTACTCGCCACCTTGACATCAAATCAACACATTCAATTATTATTCCATATGAATGAAATCGTAATCTGCCTATTTTTAGTATGTTTATCATTCTACACATGCTTTTCATGTAAACAAATAACTCTCAGACTTCAACAACACTCAAAACTTGGTGATCAAACCCTCGATATTCTCAGAAATTTTCTGCAGAATTGTATCAGTGTCATGGCGCCCAAAAAGAGTTGTCAGATAACCAGGTTGGAACCAGAAGGGACAAAATTACTCGAAGCCTTTCCTCAGACAGCACAGAAGTTTAAAGACGCGGGCTAGTTTGAATTCTTCTCGACATTTTAGGGACATGACTAGAATATTTCTGTAACATTTGCACAAAATTTCGATGGTTTTGAATCTGTGGTTGGTAAACTCCTCATGCATGTGATAGAGCATTCCATAGCTAAAGCTTGCAAATTACCAGTATATGGGGAAATATGGTGGAAGAAATAAAACTTAATCATGGAGTTTGTAAATCAGTTCTTAATTCTAGAAAAGAAAAACCCCAATTGGAGCCAAGGCATCCCACATATTTAGGTGAGGAAAGAATGGCATGTTGCTCTGTTGATCATTCACATGTAGATTACATGCGAAGGAAGATTTTCACTGGTTCATGTTGTTGGATCAATGTGTCATAGATGTCAATGGTTTTATTGATTAATGTCATTGATTGATGTCAAGTGATTAATCGATGCCAAAGGATTGATTGATTGATGATTGATGTAATGTAATATGTATTGTCATTGATGAGAATGCATAGATGAAAATGGATCAATCAGTTGTCATTGATATGATGAATATGGATCAATGAGTTTTCATTGATATGATGAAGATGGATCA
>CBVK0100552156.1:0-27982 GCA_900067695.1 Picea abies
TCTTCCGATCTCACTTATTAACAGCTTCCACCTTCCCATTGGCTTGGGGATAGTAAGGTGATGAGTGTTCTTGCCGTAACCCAAGCTTTGACATTAAATCGGTCATCATTTGATTCTGAAAGTGACTGCCATGGTCAATGACAATCTCTCTCGGGACTCCGAACCGTGCTATGATCTGGTTAAATAAGAAGAGAGTTGCAGTCTCTCCATCATCTCCATCATCTTTGAACGTCGGCATAGCTTCGACCCACTTCGTGAAGTAGTCAACAACCACTATGATATAGCGGTGCCCCCTTGCTGATGGGGGGTTGCAGGTAGTGTAATCAATCCCCCACTTGGTGAAGGGACCGATGGTGATAACAGAAAACATAGGAGCTGGATGTTCCCTCATCTTCCGTGAGAAGATTTGGCACGGATGGCACTTCTTGACCGACTCAATACAATCTTTGATAAGTGTGGGCCAGAAGTATCCTGCTCGTAAAATCTTTTGGGCTGTTGCCAACCCGGATAAGTGACCGCCACAAGCTCATGTATGACAATCGTTGAGCACTATGAAAGCCTCTTCATGAGTGAGACATCGACGCAAAATACAATCTACACCTCGCCGATACAAAGTATCATTAAGTATAAGATAGTTCTTGGCCTGATGGCGTATCTGCCGACGCTCATCATGAGAAGCAGAGGTAGGACACTTCAAAGTTTGGAGATAGATCAGTATATATCCGTACCAGGGATCAGATGATTCAATCAAAAACATATCACCCTGGAAAGGCGATTCCTCAGGCACAACGTCACCTGACTCAACTGGAAGCTCCGAAATAAGTTCTGCAAAGACCAGTGACTTCTTGGACTTCGCTGAAATGAAATCTAAGTCAAATTCTTGGAGGATGACCATCCATCTACTGATTTTTCTGTCGATAACTCGTCGTGTCAACATGTACTGAAATGGATTCACGACAGCGACGACGGTGGTTTTGCGAAATAGAACATAGTGACGGAACCGTTGAACAGCATGAACTGCTGCCAACGCAAGCTTTTTGAGATGGGTATAATTAAGTTCCGGTCCTACGAGGCCTCGGCTCAAGTAATAGATCACGTATTCAGAAAACAAATCATCTTCCTGAACTAAAACCATGCCTATGGTTGACTCTGTGGCGGCCATATATAATAGGAAATCCTTTTTATAATTTGGTGGTCATAGCAGAGGTGCGGTTGTAAGAGCGTGTTTCAATGCGTCGAAAGAGCACTGCGCTGCTTCGTCCCAGAGGAAAGGAACATCTTTCTTCAGTAAACACATGAAGCCCTTGGTGATTTCGGCATAGTTGGCGATGAAGCGTCGTAAGAAGTTCGCCTTGCCTTGAAGACTTTGAAGTTGTAAAATTGTGCATGGGGGGGGCAATTGGACTATTGCCTCCACCTTAAGAGGATCAACCATGATCCCCGTTGTTGAAATGATGAAACCTAACAAACGTCCTGACGTGACGCAAAAGTTGCACTTGTTGGGATTCAAGCAAATCTGGAAGTAGCGACAGCGTTCGAAGATTAGTCGGAGGTGCGTAGGATGATCTTTTCGCTTGCGAGAGCGTGATGCTAAATCATCTAGATATGCCTCGAATATATGTTTGAGGTCATGAAATGCAAAAGACATGGCCTACTGGAAAGTGGCTCCAATTTCATTGAGACCAAAAGGCATTTTTCGATAGGCGAATGTACCCCACGGACAAATGAATGTCGTTTTGTGTTGGTCCTCAGGTTTGATTTGGATTTGGTTATAGCCCGAGAAACCATCCATGGACGAAAATGATTCACAACCGGCGCACTCATCAATGATCTGGTCGATGAATGGAGTTGGATAATTGTCTTTTGGACATGCCTTGTTCAAATCATGGAAATCAGTACAGACACGAATCGTGCCTTGTTTTTTATTGACTAGTACGGGATTTGACACCCATTAAGTCAAGTGAATAGGGTATATGAACCCTGCCTTGAGCAATTTCTCAACCTCAGCTTTGATAGCTACTGCTTTCCTAGGATTAACTAGACGAAGTTTTTGTCGAACAGGCTTAGCGTCCGAATACGTAGTGATCTCATGTTTAACTATTTTCGGATCGATGCCTGGCATTTCCTCGTAAGACCAAGCAAAAACGTCACAAAATTCTTTGAAAAGATCCGTGTAAATCTGAATCTATTTGGGGGAGCAATCCGCTCCAACGAAGACATTCTCCATAATGCCGAGGTTTCAGGAGATATTGATAGGTATCATTTCAGCAATAGTCGCCATATTGCCCTTAGCATAAATATCCTGTGTATCCAAGAGGTTAATGGGACAAGGCTGATCTCCCGTCATGGTGATAGTGAATTCTCCTGCTTCGATTCAGTGTAACTCTAGGAGGAAGTATGATCTGTGATGAAGATCTTCCCAGGGTTTGTTCGGACCAGTCATTGCTTCAATTATGGCTTCATCTGAAGGCAAGACTAAATCTAACGAATCGGTGTTGACAAGAGAATCCTGAGCCCAGAAAGGCTCAAGGAGTGGATCCAACTTTGGTGCGGGAATTGGATCAGGAGTGGCTAAAGTTTGCTGAACCAGAGAGTATGCTACTTCAACGACCGACAAGGGAGTAGACATGCCCGCATGACCTGTCGCATCCATCGTGTCTGATGGGGAAGGAAGAGTCCATAGATCCTGAAAGTAAGTCGTGCGGAACGACGAAACATGGAAAATCTCAGCCTTTTGGTGGTTCGATATAAACTTGACATCACCTTGAGGAGGTGGGTAGTCGAAGGTACCCATCAAATATGGGCACAAACCAACTCCTACATTGATGACACCGGCTTGAGGATTATCTACCATGGGAACCAATATGGGCACAAACCAACTCCTACATTGATGACACCGGCTTGAGGATTATCTACCATGGGAACCGTGGATGCCCCCAAGGCCGGGTCAGGTCGAGAGAAGGACAACTGATCAATAGTCACTATCCGACCTTCATGTGGAAACAATAGGACTCAGAAAACTGTAGCAACTACCGCCTGCATTGCATAAGTCCAACTACGACCTAACAATAGATTGTAATCGATGGGGGCATCGACTACCTCTACTTCGACGCACACGGTCTTCCCCCCTAACTGCATAGGGAAAGAAGGGATGATGCCATGTGGTTGGAAAGAACGACCATCGAACACAGTGAGGAGAGTAGGTGACGGAGACAACTCAGGTTGACCAATATCTTTCTAACATGATAACGACATAACGCAAGTTGAAGCGCCCTCGTCTACCACCGTGCGGAAGATATTCCATGTAAAAGTTTTCATGGGATGAGCCACTACTATCTAAAACGGGATGTGGTAAGGCAAATGAGGTTTCAAGTCAGTCGTATCTAACATAATGGTACTCGCGTTACAGGTCTCAGTAGAGCCTAAAGAAGTCAACAAGGCTTTCCTCTGAGCAGGGAAACTTTGGAGGACTTCCAAAGCAGACATAGCGCAAGGGGTTTGGGATAAATCTTCCACCACAGAGTAGTTCTGGGCGGCCCTTGCGTTTGGATTATGAGAAGCTCGTTTAAATGAACCTTTGGGGATACGTGTCATTGTATCACCTAACGTCTTCTCGATCTATAGAGGAAGAGATGGGATCTCGACTTCTTTTCCCTTCTCAGAGGCACTTGGTTTGCTATAGTCGTGAGCTCTAGTCGTAATGAAAGCGTCACTTTTCACCATGTATACGTTCGCGGAAGATGGATTGTTTGGGGGAGGGAAGTTTTCATGGCTACCCCCCTCCGTACTTGTGGAGGCTTGAGTTAAATTTTTGCCGTGATGAAAGGGGTTAGTCAACACGGCTTGTTGTTTCTATGTGACAAACTTTTGGGCCTCTGCCAGTCGAGGGAATAGGTGAGTTGGGTGGTCTTCCGCACATAGGTTGCACGGGTACCTTGCCTTCTTCCTTTCTATGGTGCCCTCGCCAGCGTTATCATTTGGTTTCTTATCCCCCTTACTCTTCTTGCGTTGTTTTTTCTTCCCTTTGGGCTGCTGGTTGGCCTTTGGGTTAGTCGTCTGTACGAAGTGTACTTCTAACGTTTGAGTAGGAGGAGCAGCCAAAGCAGTAGTCTGGCTGGCCGCTGAATGTTGTATAGATAACTGCTGCAATTGTTTTGTCAATTGCTCAGCGGGCTTGGTTTGTGCCGAACCAACTATACCATCGGCATGTGGTCCAGCTCTCTGTCTGGTTTTGTCCAGAATCGATCGTGGTGCATCCGGCAGGATGGTGTACAAGAGACCAGACTGAGAGTAGATAAGCTCAAACTGTTGATCCCTCATGATGGCATCTTCCTCGGAGAAGACCCCTGAAGTCATGACATCTTTGGATAACTGCGGAACTAAAGACTTAAAGAACCACTCAAGCAGGAATGCTGGTGGGACGGGTACTTTGATCAGACTCTTTCGGCGTCGCCACTCTCGAATATGATCCGAGATATGGTCTGCTGACGTCTGATCGAAATTGGCTAGCAACTCTGTGCCGACGTCGTATCTCATAGGTAACTGGAAATGGTTAAGGAAGGCCATCGCCAGTTCGCCATAAGAGGAATATCATGAACGATCAAGCTCTATGTACCATTTCACAGCACTCCCAATCAGAGTGCGTTGAAACAATCACAACTGGACGGAGTCATCTTTCAGTGAGTTAGATGAACACCATAAGTGGAAAGTGGTCACGTGATCACCTGGATCTTCATTAGGCTTGGATTCGAACTTTGGGATGTCCGAAGGCAACTTCGTTGGCATAGGAGGCCAACGCGGATAGTGAAAGATAGGATCATTCAACAACTGTGTTAAATCTGGCAAGTGTAACATCACCAAGAAAGGTAGTTTGGGTTGCTGTTGATAGCTAGGATAAAAGGGTCCTGGAGTTGGATTGGCACTAGGTTGCCAGGAATAGTTTGGTTGTTGGCCAAGGTTTTGGTAGAAACCCTGGCCCTGACTAGTGTAAGGGTTTTGCATTTGAGGAGACATCGTTTGTTGATTGCCCATGAAGGACATAGGATGTTGGGCGTTCATCGTGTTTGACGGACTTTGGGAAGGATTACCCCATGCCGGTCCTGATGGAAGAGGCATAGAAGTTTGTCCGGGGTTCCATTGGCTGTGGAAAGAATTACCCCAGAACGACATTCCAGAGGATGGAACGAATCCTTGTGTTGAGTGCCAAGGTCCTGGTACATGTGCCCCCAGCGCAGGAATAGTACCCTGTGCCAACGTAGACTGTCCAAAAATGGGTGTGCCCCCTGATGGGAAAGAAGTGGATGCTAAAGTGTTATTACCAAACGTCCCGTTCCAAAGAAACGGTGACGATCCTACTGGCTGAGTTTGCGCAGGTGTTCCTTGACTCTCGGCGCCAAGTGGACTCGTGTGTTCAGGCTGCCCGACGGACTGCTGATGCAATCCACTAAGCGAAGGGGACGAAGGAGGGATATGACCCCCAGCGTAAGGAAAGGCATTGAAAGGGACAAGAATTCCTCTGAGTTGACCTTGCAGAGGAGCATTAGAGCTCCTTTCCCCCAGACCCAAAGTCTGTAAAGTGGAAGAAGTGAGTGCGGGACTCGTACCTAAACTAGGCATACCGTATGAGAACAGAGCACCTGTCGCACTAGGTGTGTAAGGAGGTGTGGCCGCCACGATAGATGGGGTTGGTCCACTGTGCGACGTAGTTGCTGCCGAGACTGTTGTGGCCCAGACCACCGACAAAGGCAAGTTAGGAGAAGCTTCTCCTGTGGTAGTAACAGTGATAGGAATGGAAGAATTCCCAGAGGAAGTGATTTGTTCCATAACTGGGTTAGGCACTGACAGGCTTTCGTAAAATTGAATTGGCACAATAATGTCCGGCCAAGTATCAGTGCTTGAGGTTTCAACCAATCCAAGATTGGTGGTTGATTCCTCGGGGGGTTGTTCGCGCTCAAAAGCCCCGATTGCTTCGAAAGACCCTCGATGGTCTAGCTTCCGCCTCAATGTTGGCGGGGGTGGCTCCAGTATAACCGGTGGCAGGCCCAAAAGCCTTCGTGACCGGCGGAGCTCCAAATCCTCCACTGTGTGAGAAGATTCATGATATGCTAGGGTATTCTACACGAACAAATAGTAACACACACTAAAAGAAATCCCCTAGAAGATAAATCAAGCAAGCACTAAACTAGTTGGAAGAACAGTTACAACAACCAACACTAGAGCAACTTACCGGTGCAAGTGAAACTCGAATATGGAAGCACCCTCTGGGTATACTCTGCAAAGTGTTGGTCCGATGTCCATCCTAGGTACCACGGTATACCCCCGTAGTCACCCGTGTATGTCCCTAGAAAATATTGGCAACTAGTTTTCCAGCACGTGAACAATCATCAGGCGGGTACAGTCGGCAGTCGGGTAGACCACAATGAGCAGGGTATCAAGCCCGAAACCTATCAAGGGTATCGAGAGAAAATGGTCTGGAAGACAACTGAGGACCTCGAATGGATTCAAGACCCACAAAGCTCTATGGCAAATGCAAATGACGGAATCCCCTAACAGATCCTCAATATGTGTTCTCCACAACGCTCAGTCCAGCTTTGGAGGGGTTATCTCCGCTACCTTTCCTTACGCGACCTCGTGTTTAGCCCCTGTGTTAGAGGGGGGTCCTGAATAAATTTCCATAATTGGACTTCTACACTCCCTATTGACAGACTCCAATGTTTGGTTTGGGTGGCCTTGGAGAATTTACTCTCCAACCTATTCCAAGGCCCTATTCCTGAGCTAGTGTATGCACCCTACAAATAGAAAATTCTACTTGATTTTAATTAGCATTGCTTTTAATGGGCTTCTTAAGTCACAAGGTACGAAAGTGAAACTGATGGTGTGTAAAAAGACTCAAAGCAAAATGAACAAAATGCTTGGAAACAAAAACTTTTTCTAAAATGCAAAACCAACAACTTTTCAACAAGAAAGACTTCTTTTTCTTTTCGAAATTACTAAGATTTTATGCAGTAAATATGAAGGATTTTCACTCAGATCTGCGAGCTACTTATACTTGACATGTACTGCAAAAACTTATGCAAAACAGAGTTCTTTCCTAGCTACTGATGCAACAACACAGTCTTCAAACCAAGAAGAAAATGAAACAAGAAATTGTTTTTTATTTCGTTGTAAAATAACACAACAAGAAAAAATGTTGACAAGAACAAAACCAAGAGAATAAAAAAGAAAACTCTGGCTTAAAGCACAGATCGCAAACAGAATTAGAGCACAAAAATGAAACAAATCAATCAAAACAATACCGATTCTAACACTTGCCTAAAAGCCATCAAACAAATATTTTTTCTCTTTTGTCTTTTCTATCAAAACATGAACAAACAAACACGGGTTAAGGATAAGATGCCCCAACCTGCTGACTGTGCATCTCTAGACTCTACACCCCTGAGAGGAGCTCTTCTCACCAAGACAGCACGCGTGAAAACGCGTGCTGAGCTACTACAGAGCGCGGGTACCCACGGGCTAACCTTAAACAGTCCGCGGGTCTGTATAAAAGCCAAGATAAAACAACACACAGGTAGTCTAGTCCTGAAAAAGGCCTCTGGTATTGACAACCAGGGTCTCTGAAAGGCTTGGATGCGAGCACTTCAACAGAAAAAGAAAATTTTCAAAAAGAAAATAAATGCAATGAATGACTAACATAAAAAGGCAGACTGAATAACAAGACAATTAACCTACAAGACCCAAACAGGATCTAGAAAGCCCCCTGAGAAGGTAAACTTCTAACAGGGAAGAGAAGACTGCCTCTCAAGCTTCCTAAAAGCTACATGCTACTGAAACCACTTTAGCACGCGCGCAAACGCGTGTTGTAGATAGTTAGGGCGCGGGTTACACGCGTTCAGGGCTTCTGCAGGCCGCGTGTACCTCTGTGTGTCCCGAGAATAAATGTCAAGCGTCATTCAAGGAAGACTGGTATTGATAACCAGGTTCCCTGCTAGCATTGACCTAACAGACAACAAAAATAAACAAAGAAACAGAGACTGAACTTCTTTGAACTACCCAAAAGATCTTTAACCAAATCCAGAAAACCTAAGAGTAAAATATCCCTAGTGGAGTCGCCAATTCTATGGTGGGGTTATTCTACCCTACGGACTAACAAGCTAGGGCTTTAAACTTGTACGCAGATCATGACCCTTAAGAAGTAACTTTTAACCTTCTACCCCAACCTAAAACCCTTTTTCACAAGCAAACATGGGAAGAACCAACTAACCTTTTTATCGACGGTTGGTGTAGATCCTCCGTTGAGCTTTTATCTACTTGTTGTTGTTGCTCCTTCCAAAAGGATTTCTTGCAATCAAGACAAAACTACGCATGCATGCTATTGATCTACTAGAAGGTTAGATATTAAACACAAATCAAATAACATAGATAAGACTCATGTATTTGGGATAGGAAAAGTATCTTTTTCATTAATCTCAATATGAATCAACTTACAATGATTTTAGAGACCGGCCACCGTTCCTCGATCCTGATCCTGGGCTCCTCCTCTTCTTTGTCCTCCAACTGCTTTTCTTGAATTCTCCTAAATCTTGAGGAAAGGCTAAAGGGTTGGGACAAAACGGACTTGGCAATTTGGCAGAGTTTCTTTGCTATGATTTTTCCTCCTTTGAATAGTACCCCTACCCCTTCTTTTATAGGCTAGAAGGAGCTAGGGTTTTAGATGAACTCTCGGACATGCATGGCTGGGAGTTCCAGTTAACTGACAAAAATCTTCTCATCCCGACGGAAACTTTCCTGATTTTTTTCTTTGTTAGGTAAATGCGGGCTGTAGTGGGCTAGCCAGCGTTCAAACGTGTGCTGTAAAAGGCTTTCCAGTGTTCCAACGCACCCAGTGATAGGTTAGGGCGTGGGTTACTTAATTTAGGAGGTTTTTGAAGAGTCTGTTCAGCATGGCTTTGGCAATGAAGGGAAATGAGTTGGCCTGATGCCATGTAAGCATGAATGGTGCAATTTAGGGTTATAACAGTTATATAAGACTATAAAGTTAACATTGAAAGAAAACATACATACTCCATTTTACTAAGGAATTTAACCATTCCTTTCATATATTCACACTTAACATATAAACCATAAAACAATGTGTTTACATCATTGAGCATACATCAAACATGTCAGATTAAACACTTATCCATTTAGTGAAATGTCAAACCAACCAATTGAATGAGAGAGGAAGCATTTCCTCCCAACCTTAGGCTATTTTGTAGAGTTCATTCTTATAGCATGACCCCCCTGTGCCAAGCCTTGATATCATTAGCAGATTGTTTTAGCTAACTGCTAAATAAAATGGTCCAGGAAGGTTACTCTCCTTCACTCCAATGGAAACAATAGAAGTTTCCCTCTTCCCACTAAGCTCAGGACATCCACAGGTTTATCAAGAAACCTCCCAACTAGATTTCATATGCACAAGGGAGTTCCTTCTATGCTATATAGTCCCTCATCGACCTCCCCTTACCAGTGATGGTTTTATTCTAGTAGTCACCAAGCTGTGACCCTCTATTTCTCCATTCTATATCTGGGTCTTCTCTGTTCCAGGATGACCATTACTCTTTTGGGAAAGATTTCTATTTTTGTCAAGAATAGCTTACTGATTTCTCTATTACTTGGAGCTATGCGTGTGAATCTCCTTCTCATCACTTCATTCAACTGTGAGTCTACAACTCGTTGCGTTCTCTATGATTCCTATGAGAAATCATTCACAACTCCTCAGGCCTCTATAATTTCTTGAGCTCATTCCTTCCTACTCTTTATGGATGCATTCTGTCTTCTCCTGTGTGTGTGCATTTGGTGGTGTTTTTTCACCTTTGTTATCTTCTTCTACCCAATCCTTGGGATTCCCATGGCTATTGCCAAATCCAACCTCCAGTCATGGACCTTAATTCAAAGGGGTAATCTAAGGTGTCCTTCTGTCAGGTTTTTAGTTGACCCCTTGCTTCTTTAGAAATCAGATATATCAACAATTATAACTACTTCAAACACCAATCCTGCTACCCATAATTGGTCATGTGGCTCCATGATGTTTTAAGTACGTGGGAAGGTGGTGCATTCAATGTTTTTAGGTGTGATATGGAATGCTAGAAAGATTCCTGTTTTATTCATTGGAACTTCTCCATTCCCCCTCACTAGTCCACCTCACCAATTCCCATTTAACCAATACACCTCACCAATCCCACTTGTGATATCATGGCCAATACTCAAGGAATTTCCCTCTTAGACAACTTTCCGGTGTTTTCTATTAATCAATAACATAATTACATGCTTCATAATCACATTATATGAAGTCTTAGCATACTTACAATCACAGGGGAAAATAGAGTGTTATATTCCCATCCCCTTTAAAGAAACATCATCCTCGATGTTTAAAATATCATATACATAATTATACAAAAAAATAAATGGGTATTCCAATATCATGGAATCTTCGAGCTCCCAAGTAGCCTCATCTTCACCAAAGTGCTTCCATTGCACCTTGACCTGCGTGATGGCTTGGTTCTGAAGCATTGTTTCTCTCCTGCCTAGGATGCATTGAGGTTTGGGATGGAATTCTCCCTCTATTTCCACCTGTATCATAGTCCAATCAATAACATGATTAGAATAGTGAACATATTTATTTAATAAAGATACATGTAACATATTGTGATCTATAACATTAGGTGGAAAAGAAAGTCTATATGCTACTAGTCCCACTCTTTCCAGGGCTTCAAATGGTACATAATAACAAGGTGCAAAGTTAGCATATGTTCCCATCCTTAAGCAAATCCTCTTCGGTTTCAGCCTGAGATACACATGATCTCCCACCTTGAACTCTTTAAGAGTTCTCTTGCTGTCAGCATAGCTCTTTTGTGTATCCTAGGCTATTTTCAAGTTCTATCTTATCCTGATCATAGCCTGCTCCATTTCCTTCAACAGTTCTAGTCCAAGAGTGATCTTGGCCACTGTACTATCCCAACTAATTGGAACTCTACACTTCCTACCATATAGAGCCTCAAATGGGATCAAATTCAATGCTTCATGATATCCATTGTTATAGGAAAACTGTACCAAGGGTAGGTACTCTTCCCACTACTTGGGTTGATGCATAACATGCATCCTCAACATGTCCTCTAGAATTTTGTTTACCCTTTCATTTTGAACATCTGTCTGAAGATGGTAGGTCATGCTAAATTCTAACAACATTCCCAATCCTCCAAACAAACTCTTCCAAAAACTTGAAGTGAACTTAACATCTTTGTTTGAGATTATGGTCTTGGTTAAACCATGTAATTTGGAAATTTTCTTCATGAGAATGTTAGCAATGTCTATGGATTTTAAAGTAGGTTTGATAGGAACAAAGTGAGTTTCCTTGCTCAGTTTATCCACCACTACCATGATTGCATCATGTTTCCTAATTTTCCTTGGCAACCCAGTAATGAAATACATGAAAATTGTCTCACATTTCCATTCTAGAATTGGAAATGACTGCAGTAATCCTATAGGGTGTTTGTGTTCAACTTTCACCTTGTATCCTTCCCAACAATTTGCAATGTATTTTTCAATGTCTTTCTTCATTCCTGAACAATAGTACAAATCCCTCAATTCTCTTATCATTTTATGGTAACTAGGATGACCTACATAAGGTCTCCTATGAAATTCATCCATGATCATGTGCTTCAACTCTATTGAATCAGGTAAATACAACCTATTGTTGTACAATAGTAGGTTATCATCAAAAAGCTGATATCCTTCATACTTTTTGTCTCTAGGTTCTTGTTGCAACCCTTCTTTGACCTCATTGAAGAACTCTTCCTCTTATGAGAGGGTTTTGATCCTTTGCCTATAAATGTCATTTCCTTGGTTCCTTTACTCTTTCTCTTTCCCTCTTTACTGGCTTGTTTTCACTTTGAGATGGAAAGTTTTGTTGATGCACACTTCTACTCGGTTGACCAAACAAAGCTCCTTTATTTGGGTTATTATATGGGAACTATTTGAATCCCTTCTTATGGAATCCACTATTATCCTTTCTCTTCCAATCCTTATAAGGCCCTTTCTTATTCTTAGAATGATCATAACAACACTTGGCCTTCATGATAGTGTCTTCCAATGTATTTGTCTTGTCGAATCCAATTCAATCTTGATAATATTATGAAAATCCATTAAGGAAATGATGTACCCTTTATTTCGTTTACTTGGGGTAAGGAACATACCTCAGCAGTTCTAAGAATCTCATAATTCTAAGAATCCTAAATTTTGCTCATAGAATTCCTTGATTTTTTCATTAAAGTACTTCTTCAATAGGTAAGATTTCCTGAAATACTTTTCAAACTACTTCTAGGTTAGCATTATCTCTTTAAATACTTTGACTTCCTTGACATCCTCCCACCATATGGAGGCTCCTCCATTTAGATTGAATATGGTGATCCTTTCCTTTGTATTTTCCAAGTAATATACTCGAAAATACTTCTTTAGACCCAACATCCAAGCCTCGACTTATTCTCCCTTATTAATTTCCCCATCAAAGGTAGGTGGCTTAACCTTTTTGAATTCTTTAGTCAGAGAATTCTATGAATGTACTTTTTTCTTCCTCCTGGGGAAACTCGACCCAATGTCACTACTGGACAAATCCTTGGAAGTATGCTTCCTACTAGAGGACTCTGTGAAAATGCTTCCACCAGATTGACTCTTCCTTTCATCTTGATGCCTCTTCTTGGAAGAACTCCTTCCCACATTTCTATGGATTAATCCATGTTTTATGGTACCCAAAGGAATTTTCAACCTCTCCAATTACTGCAATTCAAAATCACTAGTAGTTGGGACTTGTTGTAGGTGATTTTGAATCTCTGACAAGATCTGGTGTAGCATTAGATTCATCTCTACCTACTCATACTAGGCTCTCATGAGCCTCTTATTGTTTGATTTTAGATGTCTGATAGTGGCTACCAAATTTGGAGGGGTTTCTCTATCCCTCTGACCATTAGATTCCTCATATATGAAGTGTGAATTTTCTTCCAAGCTACACTACAACATTCACCTCTACTTTCCTTTTTAGGATGTCCTATGTGCTTAAACAACAAACCATTACTATCCATTACATGACCAATCAATTCAAATATGCATTCTGGTAAAATAAAAGGTGTTTTTCAAATAGTCAAGTGGTCTTGGTGACCCATCCAAGCGTAGAGTTTGAACTATGCTATGATACCACTTTGTAACACACCCAACCCCCTACCTCTTATAGGTTGGTGGTATGTTCGATTTTCCCTCTCCTCTCCTCAGGAAAAGTACTCAGAATAACTTTCTCCTATTTTATGTATATTAATTATTTAAGTGAATACTTTTCTTATCATAATATTTACAGTGTTAAATATTAATTATTCAATCTTCAATTACTAGAAAAGTGCCTCTGTGAGGATAACTAAAATGAAAAAGGATCTATACACCCTCAATCAAATGACTAGAGCTACTTCTCTCCACCAGATCAATTATCTGTAGAAATTTATACTCCTTTTCATCGGAATGCTCGATTGGCAAGATTGCCATCCTCTATGACAACTTTGTTCTGATGGATCTCCCCCATGGATCCAAGGGTTCTCAAATTCATAGACCAATGGTCTTGATCCATTTGATTCTTTGAGTTATACGACCATTATCAGTCGTCTCTCCAACCATTCATGTGATGGTCAGGTGGGACCCCCAACAATGCTATGGATAAGGTTTCATTTCATCCACTCTCCCATTGACAACTCACATTTGCTCTTAGAGTCCCTCATCATTGGAATGTTCCCATTCTAGTGTTATGAACCACTCCGACCAAATTTATTTGATAACACTTACTATGACGGATCTAACAATCCTCATTCACTATAGCTGACATTCAGGGTGCACTCAGGGTTTTCAATTGCACAACGACTACAATTCCTAGGCCTTATTTCTTTATGTGGACCATACTAGATCCAATGGTTGAGATCTTTTGAGATACCTCCCAATAGATCAACAATTCTCAGACTCCCATGTCATTGGCCTCTTTTCTCAATCCCTCTTCCCAGGCTTCCTAAATCCCTCTTTCTGCCAAATATATGACTGGCATTAATGACTTGGAACTCACAGTTACCACTCTCTAGTAGATCAACGACTATTTTTGACTCAGATTCCTCTCCATCAGATTCCCAGTACAACCTTGCACTTGGTCCCTTTTATGACAACGTCCTCCAACAAATGGTCAATATCTACTCTCAGATCTGAATTCAATGGTTGTGACTTCCTATGACTTAAAACATAGGTTTTCATCTAATTAACATCCTAATTTAGGACTTATACATTAGGGTCCTTCTAGGCCATCACTAAGGTTCTACTAGACCTTCTTGGTTCTCATCCTAGCTCATATACTAACTAAGGAAATTTCACCTTGGACTCTTGGATGAATATTTTCATATCCTACAAATTTTTCATTCAAGAAGGGAGGTTTCATATAGCTTAAGGATCCCTAACTACTCAGAAACCCTCCTAGGGATTCAAGGAATTCATGTAAGCTTGAGGTGAATATTTTTTTCATATTTTACAAGATTTCCACTCAAAGATGTGTAGCCCCACGAGATTACACCCATTGCTGTCATTTCACATACAATGAAGTGTTATGTCATGCAATCCTTCCATTTCAAGGACTTGTAGAACTCATAGGGATGCACCCTACCCTTCCATAACTTGTTTAGTTATATAGGACTATTAGGTTAATAGTGAAAGAAAACATACATACTCCATTTGATGAAGGAATTCAATAATTCCTTTCATATATTCACACTTAACATATAAACCATTAAAAAACATGTTTACGTCATTGAGCATACATCAAACATGTTAGGTTAAACACTTATTTGTTTGGTGAAATGTCAAACCAGCCAACTAAATGAGAGAGGAAGCCTTTTCTCCCAACCTTAGGCTATATTGCATATTGCCTTCCTACAACGTGCCACCCCCATGCCAAGCCATGATATCACACCGGGATTTTTTTAGTTGACTACCAAATCAAATGGTCTAAGAAGGTTACTCTCCTTCACTTCACTAGAAACAACAAAGTTTTCCCTCTTCCCACTGATCTTAGGACCTCCACAGGTTTATCAGGCACCTTCCCAACTAGATTTCCTCTACAGAAGGGAGTCCCTTATTTGTTATATAGTCCCTACGTGAAATCCCCTCACCAATTATAGTTTCTTTCCAGTAAGAACCAAGTCACAAACCTTTATTTCCTTGTCCTGGATATAGGTTTTCTCTGTTGCAGGGTGATCATTACTCTTTTGGGAAAGCTTTCAATTTTCTTCAAGAAAAAATTATCTATTTCTCTATTACTCAGAGATACACATGTGATTATCCTCCTCACTGCTTAATTCAACCATGAGTCCACAAATCATTGTGTTCTCTATGATTCCTATGAGAACCCATTTACATCTCCTTAGGAATACATAATTTTGTAATCTCGTTCCTTCTTAATCTTTCTAGTTGTGTTATCTATTCTCCTATGCATGCATGTATGGTGGTGTTTTTCCACCTTTGGTATCTTCTTCCACCCAATCCTTGGGATTCCCATGGATGTTTGCAAATGTAAACTCTAGTGAGGGATACAAATTCGAAGGGGAAATCTAGGGTGTCCTTCTATCAAGTTTTTAGTTGACCCCTTTCCTCTTTAGAAATCAAATCTGTTAGCAGTTATAACTGCTTCAACTACTAATCCTACTACCCATAATTGGTCATGTGGCTCCATGCATTTTTAAGTTCATGGGAATATGGTGCATTCAATGTTTTTAGTTTTGAGCTAGAATTCTGGGAAAACTTCTTATTTTCTTCATTGAAACTTCTCCATCCCCCCTCACTAGTCTATCTCATTGATTCCCACTTCACCAATCCCACTTGTGATATCATGTCCAATACCTAAGGCATTTCTCTCTCAGTCAAATTTTTGATATTTCTATTAATCAAAAGAATAAATAGATGCTTCATAATCACATTATATGAAGTCTTATCATAATTAAAATCATGGGGGAAAATAGGGTTTTACATGCTCTAGTTCTGAAAATAACCATTTGGAGAAACTACGAGGCTGTGGCAAGGGAATATTTGCTAATGATGGAAGTTCGAGTGGGTGAGGACCATTTATATACTAAGGATTCCATCCAAAGAAATATCAGTTATATAACTTTCCATGGACCCCACTTGGAGAGTGATTCGAGGAGAATGAGAGAGGACTTTAGCTGTCACATGGTTTGAAGGTTCAGAGTGAATCAGGACCACTGATTTCCCCTATTCCTAACCATAGAATCTTCCAGGAGTGAGGTTTTAAGAAAGAATGGATCGAGGGATATATTGGGAGTTGTGTAGCCTATATTCCTGATGAGAAAGAGTCCAACTCACCACCCATTTTCTATATAATCGAGCCGAGTGAGTCACAACCATTCATACAAGGAATTATACATCTTGGATTGCATAGTGGCATTCCATCGAAGGATTGATAAGGAAGGGTTAAGCGTCCAAGTAAATGTAACTTCTAGGATAGCACACAAACCATCTTGTATTTTGGTATAGATGATGTGGAGGAGTCCACTCAAAATTCATGTAGGACTAAGGTAGTGGAGAAGGGTAAGTCTTGAATACCTTAGACCGTTTCATACTGAAACGAAACCCGAACGTATGCTTCCTGTGAGCATATTCATATCCATGTTTCTAAGACTTGATATTAGAAGAATAGTCGAGATGTAACATCCCCACTATAATCACCATTATAATTAATTCCTAATGTAGACATAATGTGTGGCTATGGCCAAGTGATGTACTATGCAAATTTTATTTCTATGTTTCAATAACAAAATGTGATGCCATCTATTAAGGGGACATGGACAAATATGGGGGATGAATTAATCCACAAGAGAGGAGAGTTTCTAGGATAATAACCAAGAGGGTTACAAGGGAGAATTACCAATGTATATTAATTCATCCCATTTTCCTGAATTTTCTATTAGTATATGAGCCTTCTAATTTATGATTGAGTGATCCCAAAGACGATCATTGAATACATGTAAGAGGGTGGGTGTGAGTGGAAACATCCCAAAGTTATTGGTCACATGGGGGATGAGTAAAATCAGCTTGGGGAAGTGTGTGAGTCAAGCAATAAAGACAAAGGAGAGAAATTTGTATGGCTTGGGACAATATTTTTAAACAGTCAAGTTTTGTGCATGAAGAGCAAGTAGAGAGTAAAAAATAGAGGTTGGAGTTGATGCAGGCATGGAGGGAGAATTATAGAGAAATCTAGAGATTATTGGTGTTGAGTTTTATATTCTTTGTAGTGAAAGTCTACTCGAGGTGAATTGAGTGACAGTCGAAGTCGAGGTGGATCGACAACAGGTAGAATTCTAGGTAGATCAACAGTAATATGAAGGTCGAGGAAGTTGACCAGGTAAAGTCGAAGTCGAAGATATTAACGACAAGTCAATTGATAGGAGGTCCTAGTGTGGGTGTGAGACGAGTGACTAGAGACTGAATGAAGGCCGACTTGTAATTGACTTGTAAACTTGACTTGGAGTCGATTATAATAGAATCTTAGGATTTAAGGGATTCATAGCCAATGATATGCATGGATCTGTGATCGTTTTTTGGGTTCCAATATTTAGTGTTTTCCCTGTTTTAATGCCTATAAAGAGGTGTGTTGTAAGGCCATAAAGGTTTTTTTTGTAAGGTGATCATACAATGCACTTTTGCAGGTTAATGCATGTGTAAGTGTAGGTTGTTGTTAATGAATATGTAAGACAAATTGGATACAGGGTTGTTCCTTCCCTTGCAAGAGGGTATGATGTTGATTGTGTCTTAGGTGTGGACCAAGGTTAGACATGTAACCTTTTATTTTGATTGAATAAGACAAAAAGAGAGCTGAATGCTCAAAGGAGCGATGGTTTTCCTGGTTAAGGGTTTCCAAGGTAAAATATCGGTGTACTATGTGATTGCTTGTGTCATTTTCTTTTTGGATTAAATTAATATTCTCTTCTTCTAGGATTAGTGTGGAAGTGTCATGCATTTCCTGACATGTGGTATCAGAGCTTAGGTCTTCCCTGACAAGTGATTTATTAAAGTGGTGTAATGATTTGGAAAGTATATCAGATCTTGATTTTCTAATCTCGAATATGAGAACTAAACCCTAGGTAGAGTAAGAGTCATATGTCATAAAAAATTTTAAATATTGCGGTAAAGAATGGAGAGCGGTTCCAGAATAGAGATAGAAATATTCAGTGGCTAGAATTTTGAGCTTTGGAATCTTAAAATGGAAGATATTCTTGTAGTTCAAGAACAATGGACAACGGTCTTTCCAGGTACCCATCCGACAGGCATGTCAACGGAATAATGGGAGAAACTCGAAAGAAAAGAAAGAAGTACGATACATCTTTGTCTTGCAAATTCAGTGCTACTGAATGTCTTGGGTGAATATTCGGCCAATAAATTGTGGGACAATATGGGAATCTTATACGAGTCAAAATATCTAGTAAATAAGTTGTTTCTCAGAAAGAAACTGTATCTTCTGAGGATGAGTGATGGAAATTAGGTGACAACATTTAAATGCATTTAACACTGTGTTAAACCAGTTATCGTCTGTGGATATTAATATCACTGATGAAGAGAAGTGTATCATCCTATTATGTTCTTTTCCAGACTCATGAGATAGCTTAGTCATGGCTATTGGGAATAATACAACCAAACTAGTGCTAGAGGACATGGTTTCTTTCTGTTGTCATAAGAAATGAGAAGAAAGAACATGGAAGGATCGACCAAATATGCTCTAGTAGTGAGAGGTTGATCGATAGATGGAGATAAAGACAAATTGTCCAGTAGAAAGTATAATTCGAAGGGTAGATCTAAATCTCCGGTTTAGTCGACGCAAAGATGTTGGAAATGTGGTAAATCTGGGAATTATAAAAAGGATTGTAATTCGAAGGAAACAAAATGCATTGTTGGATCTGACAATAAGTAGTCGACTAAGAGAAAGATGACCTCACAAAAGGGAGGTGATGTGTACTTGGCATAGACTAGTACATAGTCGGATCAAGATGTTTGGTTGAATGACTTAGGAACATCCTATCATATGACACCACATAAAGAATGGTTCTGTGAATATGGGCAATATGATGGGGGTGATGTGTTCTTGGGGGACGACTCGACAACCATAATTTTCAGAATGGAAAGAGTCTAAATGAAACTATAGGATGGGAGGAAAGGAACCCTTCCAGGTGTGCTACACATTCCAGATTTGGAAAGAAACCTTATATATTTCACGAATATGAGTGATGCAGGCATGCATACTTTGTTTCATAAGGATTTGTGCAAGATGGTCAGAGGTGGGGTGGTCTTAATGAGAGGAGTTCAAATAGGTACCCTATACAAGCTATTAGGGAATGTCAACTCGACTGGATGCAACAACACCATTGCTACTAAAATTGACTTGACTGTGACTTGACTCGAATCAATGTCAACACAACTCGACTCGACTCAAGATAAGCCGGTTCAAATTGAATCGACAAGACATGATGAAGTCAACCCGAAGAGGCTATGGCATGAGAGGATGGGACACATTGGAGAAAAAGGACTTCGAGCTAAGAAAATCAAAGGTATGGTCGAAGGATTTCATGAATGTGGTTTAGAAGTTGACTTTTGTGAACATTACATATATGGGAAACAAAGTCGGGTGAGGTTCCCATCTGGAGTGACAAGGGAAAATGGGAATCTAGAATTGGTGCAAAGTAATGTGTTTGTCCCGGTTACAATGGCTTCACTTGGTGTATCCCTATACTATGTATCCTTCATAAATTATTTTTCTAGGAAGGCATGGATATATTTATTGAGGAAGAAATTAGAGGTTTTCGAGAGATTTAAGAAGTTTAAATATCTTGTGGAAAACCAAACAAAGAAGAGGATTAAAGTGATAAGGAATGAAAACGGTGGTGAATTTTATGGAAAGGAATTTCATCATTTCTATAAGTAGTGTGGAATATCATGTCAAAATAACACACCATATACCCCACAACAAAATGGATTTTCCAAGAGAATAAATAGAATGTTGATGGATAAGGCAAGTAGCATGCTCAGTGGTGCTAGGCTCGCACAAGAATTATGAGCGGAGTAAGTCGATACTGCAAGATATATGGTGAATATGTCTCCTTCGTCAGAGCTAGTCGACATGACACCAAATGAGGTATGGTTAAGTAAGAAGACTTCAGTGGAACATCTCAAATTGTTTCTTTGTGATGCATTTGTGCATGTTCCCAACGAAAAGAGGAGCAAGTTGGACAAGAAGGAAGTCAAATGTATTTTCATCGGATACAAAGAATGGATGAAAGGAAATAAGATTTGGGATCCTACATCAAGGAGAATAATATACAATCAAAATGTGGTCTTTAGAGAAGTTAGAGGTAAATATGAGCCTGAGGAAGTTGTTCACACTGAGAATAATCATGATAAGGTGTGGCTTGAACTGAGGAATGAAGAAGATGATTCAGATGAGTCGACTGAATCTGAGGAATAAGTGGAACAACAGACTCTGATGGTAAGGAGGTAAGAAAGAATAAGAAAACCAATTGAAAGGTACAGTCCACCCGAATTCCATTCTACACTTGTGTTAATTGCCATCAATGATGAACCCAAGTCGGTCGGTGAGGAAGTTGACTTGACAGAGGGTAAACTCTTGAAGGAATCCATGATCAAAGATATGGAATCCTTGTAAAGAATGATACATGGGATTTTTTCAAGTTACCTAGTGGAACGATATTGTCAGTAGAAAGTGGGTGTTCAAGAAGAAGATGAATTCCACAGGACAAGTCGATAAGTTCAAATATCGACTGGTAGCAAAAGGATATTCCCAAGTCGAGGGAGTCAACTTCGGTGATATTTTTTCCTTTGTTGAAAAACTAACTTCCATTAGAGTACTAATGTCTTTGGCTGTAGAATTTGATCTGGAGATAGAACAAATGGATGTGAAGACAACATTCCTACATGGGGACCTGGAAGAAGAAACCTACATGAAACATCTTGAAGGATTTGTAGTAAATGGCAAGAAATAATTGGTGTGAAAAATTTAAATATCCCTTTATGGTCTAAAGAAATCGCCAAGGATATGGTACTAGAAGTTTGGCACTTACATCCTTAGTTTGGGATTTGTGAGAAGCAAAGTTGATCACTGCATATATTCCAAGGAAGAAGGTGGGTGTTTCATATAGGTATCTTTTTATGTCAATGAAATGTTGTTGATTGGAAACACCATGGACACAATAAAGGAGTTAAAGAAGCAACTATCCTTAAATTTTGACATGAAGGATCTTGGTGCAACTAAATTCATTATGGCGCTCCCTTCAAACCAGTTGTCCAAGAGACCACAGATTCATGCCCATGACCTTAAACAAATATTCACTAAGAGTTAAAGAGTGTAGCCTCTGGAGCTTGAAAAATCTCCATAGGACCAGGTCCATGGAACCCTTCACTACACCCAAGAAAATCTAAGTTGTTTGGGAGTCCAGGAGTTTGGAGCTCCAGGGTGAATGAACAATGCATCATCCAAAAGCATCGAAGGCGACATGTCGGACCTATAACTTGATGGATGACCGACGACTGGTGGTTAGTTACTCGTAATTGTGGGATTTGTCCCCTTGCTAAACCCCGATCCACTCCTCGGATGTGAAGTAACATGAGATGTAGATATCAGGGTATTCAGGATCTCCCCTGACCGTTGGATGTATGTCGTGGTTAGTCCAGCATTGACCACTTCAGGAGAATGGAAGTGTTATAACAAAAAAAAACCTGAATGTCAGAGTTGCAAACCAATGTGGGTCATTTATCTAAGGATCCTTTAGGACCCCTCTAGGTTGTTTGATAGTGGGGACAAGTGTATAAAATCAAGAGAATTTGGGGGTCCATGCATTGAGAAATGATGGTGTCATATGTTGTGGCATTGTGACATAGTAAATAGGTGTTGGTAACCTGAGGCAGGTGCCACGCGTCTGACCAATGTGTTTCGGGTTGATAGGTTTCCCTCTAGGAGTGGTTGAACACTAAAACCTAGGGACCCTTGAGCTACAATTGTGAGTCGTTGATCTGGGGAGTCCTTTGAGAACCTCTCCCAATCATCCAATAAACTAATGGAAGGATAGCCTGTAGAAATCCATTAAAGTCCTACTTCGAGAGAGAAAGGGCGTTAAACAATTAGAACCTCCAAACGTCGAACTCGTGAAGTAACATGGTCTGTCGATCCGAGGGTGGTTTGGGATCTCTCCCGTCCATTGGATCTATATTGTGGTTAGTATGTCATTGAACTACTCCATAGGAAAAGGAGTGTTAAACAGGTAGAACACCCGAACGCCGAAGTAGCGAAGAAATAAAGGCCATAGATATGAGGATCTACATGGACATGTCTCGATCATAGATCAAAATGTATTGGGATGGTTCCTGAATGCCTCTAGTCCAGAGTGATGTTGCATACTAACATCATATAGGGTGAAGTGGACCCATGTGAGAAATTCCACATGTCACCTTGATTCACACTTTTTACAGACCTCAAATGCCAATTGGAGCATGACATATGTCTCCCATTGATAGGGCCACGTGTCATATTTGTTCTTTGTCGCATGTCATCCCCTTGTGTGTGGTTGCTTGACCTAATGTCTAGTGGGACCCTGGGAATTTGGGAGTTGGAAAATACAGGAGGTTTAGGATGTTAGAATGTATGCTCCAAAAAGGGTTGAAGGTCGGAGCATGTGGCAGGACCTCGAGAGTTCGGTAGTTCAAAACTTCGGGAGGTTTAGGGTTTTAGGATGTATGCTCCAAAGGGGCCTAAGACTGGGGCTATGTGGTAGGATTCCATATTTTTTGGGTGTGGTATAACAAATGAGTAGAAAGGTCTGAAGTCTAGAGCCATGCAGCAGGACTCCGGGACTTCGAAACTCTGGGAATGATTCATACATGGATAGGAAGGACGAAGTGCCAAAGTCTTGGTGAATGTGAAGGGGCAGGAGACATCCCCTATAACTGTCTCTCCAATGGCCATGTCATCGCTAAGGGATGACAACCATGGTCAAGTTCGTTCCAGGTGGAATGGTATGAATGAGGTGAATTCATGTGGGCACCTTGTAGCCTTTGACTAATGATACTTGCACAACTTTGGAAGGGCATAAATTCCAATCCAAAGCTCATATTTGAGCATGGTAACGGTGGTTGGAAATCTCTCGACGAGCATAAGATGATAGATATATCGAGAAGAGGATTCAAGGTGATGGAGGAAAGTGAAATTTGGATGCCCCATTCCTTAAAAAGGTACTTAAAGGGTTGGGTGTGTTACAAATTGGTATGAGAGTGGGAAACAACACTTCGCCTGCTTGGGCTCATGAAAGAGTCAAGTGATTATTTTTCTTTCTTAGAAAAATTGAAGGGAGAGGGAACCCTTCCCTACCCTATCTAGAAAAACATGATTCAAGCACAGTCCTGGATGGGCTAGAGAATAGTCATAAGACTAGTTTATCAAGGCTAAGGTGAGCCTCTTAAGAGTATTATTGTTGTATGGAAATTATCTTCATATGTTCCTTGAGGAGAAGGATGTAGATTAAAATTCAGTTGGGATTTTACCCAATGAAATTGAATCATTCTATATTGTGGCAAAAGAATCCTATCATTTCTTTCGGGAAATGATAGTCAGTCCTACAAAAGTGGGAATATGCCGAGGGGTATAATTCTTGGTGCACGAAGATCATATGGTCTGTCATTGAGTGAAAAATATGGTGATGTCATAGATCATATCATTAGTGATGATCTGACCATTGAAACATAAATAAAAGGTTGATGATGTTGAGTACATAGTGCCTTATGAGGATAAGGTGGGAGGAATTAATGAAATGTTGATCCTAGATGTGGTATAGGAAGTGTTGGGACACTTCTAGATGACCAATTGGTCAAGTTGGAATCTAGAGGTGGATGGTAGTCACAAAGATATGGCTTGGTACACTCAAATAGCCATAAGAGGGAGTTTACGAAAATATTCCCCTGTAGATATTTGTTGACCAAGAGAGAACTTAGGCATGAAGAAGAGCCTATAAATGGTTATCCTACTACCTTGATTGATGAAATAACTACCCATTTGAATTCTGAATTATGGAAGGTTTTGCAGTAGAAAGGGAAAAGGTGAGCCTCGATGGTTATTTCCATGAAGAGAGGGAAACATCAGTATGAATTGTGACTATGAGATTGGTCATATGATTGGTTGTAACCTCTCGCTAAACAACACTAAGATTAAGAAAAAAATATCAATGTGAATGGATGAGGTAGAGAGGTCCAAGCGATGCACCTACATATATACAAATATATGTATACATGCTTAAATTAATAATATGACTACAAACTCTCAACTGAGAGGGAATATCCATATTGAGTGTCTCTATGTTACTTTTCATAAGAATGATTGGAAGATCCTTGGGAGAAGGATCTGGAAGTCTGATATGTACATGTGTATGAGTGACATGGAAAATATGCAAGCAGTGAGCTTGCATGATGAATGCTTAGCTGTGTTTATTTATGCCTAAGTCCATGGATTTAGTGCATCGTAAGGTTTCTTTATATAAGGAATGATATTAAGACTGAATAGATATGAATGAATGATGTTAAATGTGCAAATGATGCACATGTATGATGTATGAGTGAAATGTAAGGCAATAATTGCACTTTCCTAGATTGAATGAATACCATGGATGCATGGTTGAATCTATTCTGAAGAGTCATGAATGTTTTGTTTTGAATAATATATTAAGGGGAATGTGTTCCATTCCCCCAGGAAAGGATAGTATAAATAGATGAAAGATTAAATGAGCAAGGATGCTATGTTGTCATGATAAGAGGAAAAATGATTATGTCTTTCAAGATCGCATGAGAATGATTGTGAACAATCATGAGTTAAATGATTTTAATGAAAAGATGTATGTGAGCTGAAAAATATACCTATGGTAGATACACATAGGCTTATGATTATGAACGTGGTTAAGTGCATCATGGATGTAAGTTAACAAAACAAGGAATATGTGTGGATAAATAATCTGGATGCATAAAAAATTTGCATGTTTATATTCCTTATGGAATATTTGGTAAACAACTGAAGCTAACTCAAGGTTGAGGCCATCAAATATAGGGATGATATGTAGTAAGGAAGTTGCACGCTGAAGGTGTTCCCTGTGAAGGAACTGTGTAAAGACTCTGTCAGGAGAACATAGTCACAACCTTAATGATTATTGGAAATTGGGCAGTGGGATGCAATCATATATGTATAATAATCATGTATTACATTCTAAAAAAATGTATGAGTGGAAGACTAACAAATGAATGTTTACCATTCTAATAACTGAATGGTAATGTGCAGAATGCAGAGGTTCATGATTCATTATGAACAAAAAGTTTTCTATTGAATCATGTTGATGTATCCAATAGGTTAGTGTGATCCTTAGAAGAGCAACTGTGGAAACAAGTACAACAAGAAGAAGGAAAATAAATAAATAAGTTTGAATGAATAGGCTTGGTTAAGCCATGATAAGTAAGGGCAATGAGGCCTTGGAAAAATAACTCAGTTGGACTGAAATTCCAGGGCTGTGTAGAAGGATTTGGACAAGGGAAGAGTTCCTTGACCCCTTCCTTTTTGTTTATTGTATTTATCTGGTATGAGAGGTTGATTTAATAATGAAGGTAAGTGTTTTAGCATAAGGATGCTAATGGTTGTATGATTATATAATGAAATTAAAATTGGATTGTGATTTCACTAGCTAACACATTAAGGAGTAATGTGGTAGAGTGCATAGAGATATGTTGGGGAATATCTGAAAAGGTTTTATTGATTTAAATGTTATGATACATGCATTTTTGTTTTACATATATATATATATATATATTTGTGATGCATGTCATGTATAAGAAATGACTGGAGTTGTTGGGAAAGGAAAACTACCAATCGTAGATAACCTCTGATAAAGGATAAATGCAAGAAAGATGTTGTTGAAATATTATTGAAGGGACTTTGGGTGCCCCATGGAGCACTACTGATGAGGTAAATATTAGAAAAAGGGTGCTAGCAACCAAAACAAGTATAAAAATGTTCATGCCTATGTGGCATAAGGTATGGAGGGATTTGGTAAGAATCCATTGTGAAGTATTTTAATTTCTTACTAATATGTGAATAATTTTGAGTAGCTATTGTATGCCATTACTACCCAAGCATGGTAATATTCAGGAAAGAAGAATATGAATAATAGAGAGAGGGAGTCTATTCCAATCAAGGATGAGCTATAATACTTGCAAGAAAATTCATGAGTAAGTAGTACCATGGGTACAATGACCAATCTAGGGAGATTGGGAATAAAGGTTCCCATAGTTAGCACATTGCCTGGAATGCATTGAGTAAATGCATGTTTTCATAAGAGGGAAGACAATGGATTTCCAATTAAGGAAGGAGAACATTCCAATACTCTACTTAAATTGTATAGGTGTTAAAGAAAAGAGAATTTTGGGTGGCCATGAGTGTTGGCACTCTGGTTACTAATGAAGGAAGAATTCTTGGGTTCATTCAAGAGAAAATTTTAGTTTCATATGTGTTGATTTGGGATCATGATCAGCCTATAGCAGGAAGCATATTCTTTCTGTAATAGTGAATGGAAATGATTAAACCTATGGTGAAGAGGTTGGTTGAGCTCCAACACACCATGGAAAGGTGCTTGTCATAAGTATGGCAAGCTTGAACCAAATGTAAGGGTATATTGGGTATGGGTGTGGCCATGAATATTGGCACACTGATTAAAGTCAACTGATATTTGAGTTTCATTTGGAAAATTTGGTATGTTGGAAGGATGCATACGTAAATAACGATATTCATTTTTCTCTATACCCTTGAATGGATGAAAATGACTTGAACTATTATTATGCGTAGTTTTGAAAATATAATGTGCATGAAAACTAACAATTTATTTGGTTGAGGAACGTTAAAATTGTAGGAAGAAAAGGGTCTTGGATATGGAAGTGTTGTAATCCTATAAGGAAGACCAATTTCCTATTGAGCTAAAATGATATGAGAAGGAAAGTCCCATACTTGTGAATCTGGTTCTTGTGAGGAACATATATGAAAATAAATGTGGAATTTAGAAATCTTTGGCGGATAGATTTGCAAGAAAATTGTGAATTTGAAATTGATGATAATATCTCATAATTTATGTATACCTATGATACAGGTGAGACGAAAAATATATTTCTATGGAAGACAGGTGAACGCTGTCAAGCTGGAAAGTATGAAAAAGGCTATTGTTGAGACATGATAACCCTATGGTAAGTCATGATTTCCCTAGAATATGTTGTGTTGTGGCAACACAAGCCAGAGGGATGCCTTGGGAGAGAAATTTTGAGGGATGCCTCGGGAGAGCAAGTTTGATGGATGCCTCGATTGTAAGGCTCAATGAAGGTTTTAGAACTCTTCCTATGTGATAAATTCTTGGAAAAACAAGATGGATTGCCCAAGGGACTGTATAACAGAGAAGGGGATGCCTCAGCCTGGGCTTGGAGGGTGAGTGAACGCAAGGAAGAGGAGACTTTGATAATTATTTTAAACTATTGATTGGAATCATGCACACAATGGGTATGTCTAGGAAAAATAGTGAGCCAATATAACAAGACATCCATGTGGATGTGAATCCATGAACTGCACAGATAAGTATTGTGCTAGATTTTGAAATTTTCGTCTTGATTTTTGCATAAAAATAAAATGTTTCTACATGAAATTGTAATTAATATGCTTGTTGTCCAATGTTATTGAAGGAAGGTGATGAAGGCCAAGGGTTTGGAAAGGACCTAACCAAGAAAGAGGATCAATATTTTTGAAGCAGCTGAATGAAAAAAGCATGACAGGTTGTACTGAGAAAGAACACCA
>CBVK0100552157.1:0-10602 GCA_900067695.1 Picea abies
ACCCATGTTTACCCCACCTTGTAATTAATCATTAATTATGATTAACATGCTATGGAATGTGTACAATGTAAATGTATTAATGTTTAGATTTCCAAAAACTAACTTTGGGGTGAAGCCTTGAAGTACTGGACATGATATCATTAGAGGAAAGAGTGATGAAACTATAGAGAGGGTTCATTATGTCAAATGACCCAAATTCTCTTTGTTGAAATAATAAGCCTCATTCAGATTACTAGAGAGAATCAATTAATGAAAGAAGGACCAGTGGTTGAACAATCAACTACCCCCATGAATGGAAGCATGGAGGGTCTTGTGGAGGAGATAGAAAAAAAATGTCAGCCCAAAGTACCACAGAGTGCAGTTTTCTTGCAGGCCCAGACTGACCTGAGTTTCTTCTGGCAGAAGGAACAAGATGGGTCCAAAACCTTCCCAAGGAGGAAAAATGTGTGCAAGAATACACGTAAAGGAAAACACTAAGGAGATTATTCCCGTAGGGGGCATGCAGACCTGAATACATAGAGAGAAAGAGGAAGAGCGCGATAGGCTATCGAGCTGAGAAGAAGAACGAGAAGATTAAGTTGTTATAGTTATTGGAGAGAACAAGAGAAAGGATAATTGAGAATTTGTAGAAAACAAGACCTGAGTAGAAGGTCACGAGATTGATGCTGAGGGAGCATCTGATAAACCTCGTAGAGGCTATGACAGAGAAACAAACTCTGAGAAACTGCAAAGGTTCCCTAGTGATATCATGGCTTGTCATAGAGGTGGCCAAAGTGATAAGAATGAATTCCTCTAAGCTTATCGTTGGGTGGAAAGGAGAACACCCACAATCAGTTGATTAGTAATCAACTGTAATAGATAAGTATTTTGTTTACCCTTTGCAATTGGATTGAAATGAATAATTTGAATGTCTGTAATTGTGATTAATTGTGCCTCGTGTGAAATTAATGGTTATAATTCTTACTACCCTTTTGTAATTCATTGCATTTGAATGGGTGTAAAGTGACAAGTTTTTCCTCTGCGATGGTTTGAAAATACCTCTCCCTATTTTAGAACTTAAGTTTCGTGAATTGGAGGGCACTCCCTTCAAACCAGTTTTCCAAGAGACCATGGGCACATGCCCACATCCTTAAACAAATCTTGGATAAGAGTTAAAGAGTGTAGCCTCTAGAGCTTGAAAAAGTTCCATAGGATCAGGTCCATGGAACCCTTAGATACACTCAAAAGGAGATAAGTTTTTCGGGACTCCAGGAGTTTGGAGATCCTGGGTGAATGAACACTGCAATGTCCAAATACGCTGAAGGAAACCTATCAGATTGGTAAATTGATGGATGACTGGAGGTCAACTGTCAGTTACCTATAATCGTGGTATTTTTCCCCTTTCTAAACCTCGATCCACTCCTCAGATGTGAAGTAATGTGAGTCATAGATCTGAGGGTATTCGGGATCTCCCCTGACTATTGGATCTACACCATGGTCAGTCTGACTTTGACAACTTTGGGAGAATGGAAGTGTTATAACATCAAAACCCCTGAATGTCAGAGTTGTGAAGCATTGTGGGTCTTCGATTTAAGGATCCTTCAGGATCCCTCTCGGTCATTTATTCGTGGGGATGAGAGTATCACGTCGAGAGCACGTGGGGGTCCATGCATTGAGAAACAATGATGCCATGTTTGGTGGCCTTGTGACATAGTAAAGAGGTGTCGATAACATGAGGCAGGTGCCACATATATGGCCAGCGTGTTCTGGGTTGACATGTGTCCCTCTAGGAGTGGTCAAACAACCTAGGGACCCTTGATCTAAAAATGCGATTCGTTGAAATGGAGATTTGTTAGAGAACCTCTCCCAACCATCTAATCAACTAATGGAAGGATAGCATGTAGCACTCTAGAGAAGTCCTACTCCAGGAGAGAAAGGGTGTTGAACAACTAGAACCTTCGAACGTCAAACTCCTGAAGTAACACGGACCATTGAGCTGAGGGTGCTTCAGTATCTCTGCCGTCTGTTGGATCTAGATTGCGATCAGTCTGACATTGAACTAATCCAAATGAAAATGAGTGTTACATGGGTAGAACTCCCGAACGCCAAAGTCGCAAAGCAATGGAGGCCATAGATTTGGGGATATACGTGGACATGTCTCAATCGTAGATCAAAATGTATTGGGATGGTGCCCGAAGGCCATGATTCCGGAGTGACGTGGCACATTGACGTCACATAGGGTGATGTGGAACCATGTGTGAAATGCCACATGTCACCTTGATTCATGCTTTTTACAAAATTCATATGCCAATTAGAACGTGACATGTGTATCCCATTGATAGGGCCATGTGTCATCTTTGTTCAGTGTTGCGTGTCATCCCTTGGTGCGTGGTTGTTTGACCTAATGAATAATGGGATCCCAAGATTTCAGGAGTTTGGGACTATGGGAGTTGTATGATGTTATAATTTATTCTCCAAAAAGGGTCAAATGTTGGAGCTACATAGCAGGACCTTAGGAGTTTGGAACTTTGGGAGGTTTAGGATGTATGATCCAAAGGGGCTGAAGGTCGTAGCTACGTGAAAATATTTCGGGGATTTGGAGTTCTGGATGGTTTGGGTGTGGTATAATGGATGAGTTGAAAGGTCCGAAGTCGAGATCCATGTGGAAGGACTTCGGGAATGATTCAGACATGGATATGAAGGATGAAGGGCCAAAGGCCCAGTGAACTCAAAGAGGTGGGGAACATCCCCTGTAACTGTCTCTCCAGTGGCCATGTCATCACTAAGGGATGAAAACCATGGTCAAGTTAGTGCTAGGTGGAATGGTACAAATGAGGTAAATCCACGTGGTCTTTGACTAATGATTCTTACAGAACTTTGTAAGGGCATAAATTCCAATCCATAGCTCAGATTTGAGCATGGTAATGGTGGTTGGAAAGCTCTTGATGAGAAGAAGTTGATAGAGATATTGAGAAGAGGATTCAAGATGATGGAGGAAAGAGAAATTTGGATTCCCCATCCATTAAAAAGGTACTTAAGGGGTTGGGTGTGTTACAAAGATCGAGCCACTAGAAAGCTCTATTTGAATCAGACGAAGTATATTTAAATAGTTCTAAAACAATTCAACATGTAGGATTGCAAACTGGTGAATGTGCCAATTCCAATGGGAGAAATGCTTACTATTAAACAGTTTCCAAAGACACAAGAATATATATAGGACATGGCATGTGTTCCCTATTCAAGTGTTGTTGGTAGTCTAATGTATGCGATGGTCTCCACTCGACCACAAATTGTCCATGCAGTGGAAGTGTTGGAAAGGTACATGTCGACACCTAGAAAGGAGCATTGGAAAACTATCAAGAGAGTATTTAGGTACTTGTGAGGCAAAAAGGATTATGCTATATGATATCAAGGAAGATATAGAGGTGACATTGGTAAATTATAAGTACATGGCTTTGTCAATGTTGACTGGGCTGGAGATCTGGATCAATGGAGGTCGACCAACAGATATGTCTTCAAGATGTTCGATGGAGCACTAATCTGGATGAGTAAGTGACAGGAAGTCGTAACATTGTTGAAAATAGAATTTGAATACATGGTTGTCACTCATGGAAGAAAAGAAGCGGTATGGCTTCAAAGGTTGTGTTCAGGAATTGGGTTTGAGAAGAGAGCTATGAAGGTAAGTTGTGACAGTTAAAATGCAATATTTCTAGAAAAGAACCTTGCTTATCATTCAAAGACTTATCGAATTGATGTATAATACCATTTCATAACAGAAATGGTAGAAAGTAACAAGGTGATGCTATAGAAAGTAGACACGTTGGAAAACATAGTAGACTCGTTGACCAAAGTTTGTGAGTGTTGTGAAGTTCTCTTGGTGTAAAGAGGCAATGGGAATTGTTTCACTGGGTCCGTGAGCAAAAGTTTAGGAATCTCATGTTTTCCAACGTGTCTACTTTCTATAGCACTTTCAAAAAAAAAAAAAACAAGTGGGAGAATGTTGAGTTGTTATATTATTTGTAGTGAAATTCTAGTTGAGGTGAGTCGACTAACAATTGAAGTCGAGGTGGATCGACAACAAGTCAAAGTCGAGGTAGATCGAAATCAAGACGAAGGTTGAGGAAGTTGACTGGGTAATGTCGAAGTCGAATATATCGATGGTAATTCAACCAAAAAGAGGTCGAAGTGTGAGCATGAGATGAAAAACTAGAGAGCGAATGAATGCCAACTGGTAATCAAATGGTAAAGCTGACTTGGAGTCAACTGTAACAAAATCCCAAGATTTGTAGGATTCGTATCTAATGATATGCATGGATCTCTAACCATTTTTTTGCGTCGATATTTAGGGGTTTTTCTATTGTAAATAATATAAAGAGGTGTGTTGTAAAGTCGTAAAGGTTGTTGTTGTAAGGTGATCATAGAATTCATTTTTGCAGGTTAATGCATGTGTAAGTGTAGGTTGTTGGTCATGCATATGTAAGTTGAATTGGCTACAGGGTTGTTCTTGCATGTGAAAGAGGGTATGATGTCAATTGTGTCTTAGGTGTGGACCAAGGTTAGACATGTAACCTTTTATTTTGATGTCTTAGGTGTGGACCAAGGTTAGACATGTAACCTTTTATTTTTATTGAATAAGACAACAAGTGAGAAGAATGCTCAAAGGAATGTTGGCTTTCCCAGTTAAGGGTTTCTAGGGTAAAATCTTAGTGTACTGTGTGATTTCTTGTGTAATTTTCTTTCTAGAATAAATTATTCTTCTCTTATGCTAGGATTAGTGTGGAAGTGTCCTGCATTTCCTAACAGTTGGAGCATATTTTGGAGATATAAATTGAAGATCCAAGTTTTCAGGCTTGAAGAGTGAAATCCTAGGTGAGTTTCAATGTAACAACAAGTTTTTTGTTGTTGTTTGCTAGTAGTTTTTCCTAGCAGCAAGCTCCCTTGAGTTCCCAGTTGAGAGATTCCTAGCTACATGTGCTAGACATGCCTTGATAAATGAATGGGATGTTTGAGGGACTATGATTAGTGAAGGGGTACATTCCTTGGGTTGGGTAGGTCAAGAGGAAGATAGTGTGTGTAAAATCAAGATAGTTGTAGGAACATACCAGTGGGTTGTGAGTTTTATGAGCTATGAATGGACTGTGAGAAACCACCCTTTTTTGTGGATTGCTAGCCTTAGCTTAGGGGTGAATGGATGTTGATATTTGGAAGAATCACTCTATGGTTGGGTGGAATGTTCATCCCAATAATCTAGTTGCACAATATATTAAAAATATATGTGTCTTATCTTGTTATTGTGTTATTTTAAATGTGTTATTGTTGTGCATGAACTCTGTGTATTTATGAATGATTTATATGTTGTTGTGTTGAATTATTAATCTACATTCATGTCTATTTATCCTGCTGTAAATGAATCAAATAAATGGTAATAGAAAATAGTTAGTTTTGGTTGTAATTCATGTTAATGTTTAAGCCATTATTATAGTTCTTTGCATTTCAATAGATAACAACAACATAAGACAAGATCATTGAGAAATACACAATCACAAGAGACACAACATTTATCTTGGGAAACCCTCTAGGGGAAGAAAACCCAACAAAAATTCCTTATTATAGATAGCCAATACAATGCCAAGAGATAACTCAAACAAGTACATAATTTCCTCTCCCAAAGATGTGCCTCTCTCTCTCTCTCTCTCTCTCTCTTCTCCAACTGCAGCTCTGAAACTTGTCTCTCAATGAACAAGTGAGTGTATGTATAAGTGATGTGCTAGCCTCCTTATTTATACAAGACTGGAACGTGTGGGAGTGTCCTTTCACTGGAAGGGCTGAATTCTTCTCCTGGGTGGTTATAACCACCTTTATTACATTCCAGGGCCTCTTTGATATATTCTGGGGCTGACTTCTCTTTCTGCCTATTACAATTACTTTATGACCAATCTCCAAAAGGGGATTTGGTCCTTTTACAATAGTTGACATGATAAATCCACAATGGGGATTGATCCAATGAATAATATATCAAATAATAATAAGAATACACTTTGCAGTTACATTATTTCAACACTCCCCCTTAACAAGAAGGTTATTCTACAACAACATTAGACGAGAGAGAGGCCCTTTATCATCAACAATATCGAGGGGACAACATCATCAATATCATCTTGGAACACTGATTGGCGTATATATAAATCATCAGAAGTCTTCTTCATCGGCAACATCGTCATTCTCAAAGGAATGAAATCATCATCTGTATCAATATGTATTAGTATAAAAATAATACATCGTCATCATCACAGCACAAGGTTTGCTCATCATAATATAGGACTGGCTTTACATCACTGTTGTTAAGCTAGAAGCTCAGTACTCATCTTACTTTACATCACAACAATCAAGCTGGAAGCAAGATACTAGACTGGCTTTACGTCACAACTTCTCAAGCTGGAATCATAGTACTAGTCTCATCTCAACGTCTTGCTTTACGTCACAACACTCAAGCTGGAAGAAAGATATTATATTGGATTTACGTCACAACTATCAAGATGGAAGAATAGTACTAGTCTCATCTCGATGTCTTGATTTACATGACATCACTCAAGATGGAAGCAAGATACTAGATTGGCTTTATATCACAACTATCAAGCTGGAAACACAGTACTAGTCTCATTTTAATTTCTTTCTTTACATCACAACACTCAAGATGGAAGCAAGATACTAGACTGACTTTATGTCACAACTATCAAGTTGGAAGCACAGTACTAGTCTCATCACATCTTCTTGCTTTACATCACAGCACTGAAGCTGGAAGCAAGAGATGTCTCATCACAGTAGTTACTCCCCCTTTTGAGGAAGGTCCTTTCAGACTATACCAATCTTATCTCGAAAGTTCTCAAACTTTACATGAGATAGAGGCTTGGTCAACACATCAACAACCTGTTCATCCATGCTAATGTACTGGAGCTTTAAGGCTCCTCTCTACACCATGTCACAGATGTAATGATAATGAATCTCTATGTGCTTTGACCTGTCAAGGAATATAGGATTCTTTGTCATCTTTATGCATCTCTGGTTGTCACATAGGATTGTGGTTGCTTCCACCTCTAGGTCAAATAGGTCGGTCAACAACTTTCAAAGACATATAGCTTCACAGCTGGTAGAACATGCAACAATGTACTCTTCTTCTACTGTGCTGAGAGCAATGCTGGATTGCTTCTTACTCTGCCACGAGATCATGGTTGATCCCAAACTAAAAAAACATCCTGAAGTGTTTTTCTATCAGAACCACTTCTTTCCCAATCTGAATCAGTGTACCCACTCGATGTGAAATCATGATCTCCATCATAACTAAGACCACAATCTAATGTACCCTTGAGGTACCTCATCACATGTTTTGCATCCATAAGGTGAACATGTCTAGGTTCTACCAGAAACTGACTCAAGGTGTTCACGGCAAAACAAATGTCTAGTCTAGTGTTTGTCAGGTACATCAACAATCCAATAATATGTCTATACAGTGTGGCATCAATCAATTCTGATGAAGTATCGACCAACAACTTCAGCTTCATTTCCATGGGTGTATTCATGGTCTTTCACTCTAACATGTCGAATCTCTTCAATATTTCAACTACATACTTCCCTTGGTTAAGTAATATCCTCTATGGACTCTGCCATACCTTAAGACCTAAAAAATAGTGCATTAGGCCAAGGTATTTCATCTCAAATTCTGAAGCGAGTCTCTTCTTACATTCGGTGATGAGATTTTGTTCTCAAGTTAATAATAAGTCATCCACAAATAGAAATAGTGGCTCACCGTTCATAACCTTGAAGTAGAGGTTAGAATCTTCTTTACTCTTGGTAAAGCCAAAGCTCGTCAGAATTTGTCTATTCAGCCATACCAAGCTCTAGGGGCTTGCTTCAATCTATACAAGGCTTTCTTCAACTTGCAGACATGAGACTTCCTGTCTTCAACTTCAAATCCTTGAGGTTACTCTATATACACTTCCTCTTTGATAACACCATTTAGGAAAGATTCCTTTACGTCCATCTGGTGTAACTTCCACTTCATCTTATATGCAAGGACTATGATGGTTCTGATCGAAGTGTATCTAGCTACATGAGAGAATGTCTCTTCATAGTCAATGCCTTCTTTTTGAGGAAAGCCATGAACTACAAATCTTGCTTTATATTTCTCAAAACTTCCATCAACATCATATTTTATTTTGAAGAGCCATCTGGACGATACCACATCCTTGTTATTCGGTCTGGGAACTATTTACCATACATCATTCTTTTGTCATGGCATCTGCCCATTCTTTCTTCTGAATGGATTCTTCAAAGAAGGTAGGCTCCTTTTCTAGGAGATCACACATCAAAGACATATAGCTGGAGAATGGATTAGGTTTCTTCACATGCCTTGTGGTTCCTTCGAGAACACCATATTTCTCTCCATCTTGAATAAGCTCTCTAGCCCAAGCTGGCTTTCTTTTATGGAGGATCATCATCTGAGGATGTTATTGAAAATCTGATACGTCATGATCTTCTATAATTTCCTCTTCAGGGGATGTTACGACTTCCATCACTGGTTCAGTAGCTCTGAGAACCTCCCTCATTGATTCTGCAACTCTGGGGATTACGGGTTCCTCTTCATATACCTCTTCAAGATGGCATTTTCTTGATTTCTTGAGCGTTGCATCTTCATCAAAGGTCACATCCTTGCTGATCTCAATGTGGCAGTGACCTGGTATGTAGATCCTGAAGGCCTTGGAGACCTCACAGTCTCCCACAAATATTCCCTTCTTTCCTGAGGGTTCCAGCTTGTTTATTTTATTATTCGGTATATGTATAAATATTAGGTAGCCAAATATTTTGAGATGGCTTACCTCTGGCTTCTTTCTAGTGAACATCTCTTATGAGGTCTTGAACCCAAGTGCACTGTGGGACAATCGATTTCGCACATATACGATTATCATTGTTTCTTCTTCCCATAAGCACATAGGAAGATCTTGATCGTGGATCATGGTCTTCACAACTTCCATTATCGTTCTGTTCTTTCTTTCAGCCACACCGTTTTGTTGAGGATTATAGGGAGGAGTGAGTTCCCTCTTGATCCAAACATATATGCAGATGTTCACAAACTCTTTTGAGGTGCATTATCCTCCATTATTTGACTTGAGTATCTTGATATTTCTTTCAGAAAGATTCTCTATCAAGGCTTTTAATTCCTTGAACTTGCTGAATACTTCATCTTTGGATTTCAAAAAATACAACCAAGTCTTACGAGAATAATCATCAATGAATGATACATAGTATACATACCCACTCATGGAGGACGATGGCATTGGGCCACACACATTTGAATGGATGAGTTTTAAGAATCCTTCTTCTTTGTTGTCTCTCTTTGAAAAAGGGTTCTTGATGTTCTTCCCTTGTGCACATCCATTACATACGCCTTCATGATCAACCTTGAGTTATGGTAATCCTGTGACAGCTTTGCATATGTATGGTAGTGCCTTGTAGTTAATGTGAGCTAATATTCTATGCCAAAGTTCACATGAGTTTTCAATGACGTGGTTCATGGAAGCCTCTAAGTGACCCTTTAGCTTATACAAGCCATTTTCTTCACTTCCAATGATGATTGCTTCATTTAAGGTTTCTCCTTTAGACCACAAAAGAACTTCTCCATCTATAAAGGCAACTCGGAAGCCTTTCTTTTATAAATCTGAAATGGAGAGTAGGTTCTTTGTCAAACATGGTACATAGAGTACGTCCTTCATCTTCATTGAATTCCCTGAATTCAGTTTGTAGTTTGATTCTCCCACTCCCTTGATGGGATATTGGTAATCATCTCCAAGTGTCACTTTCTGTGAAAACTTATTTTCTGAAATGTAAGAGAGAATATCTCTTTGTCCTATCACGTGCTTGGAGGCACCACTATCAATGAGCCAAGTGTCCTCTCCAGGAATTACCAATCATGAGAGGGCGGAGATTAAGACATGTTCTTTAATTTGTTCTATTAACATCTTTGCAGGTGGCTCTTCATATTCAACTGCATGGGCATGGTGCCTCTTTTGTTTCCTCTTGTATTCTTCTCGTCTAGATGGAAAAAAATTTCACAATGTGTCCCATATTGTCACAATGGTAGCATTGTATAGATGAGTAATCTCTTTTCTTTCGTTGTCCTTTCTTTTGAAATCTCCTTGGATGAGATTATTTATAATTGAATTTGTTTTGGGGTTGAGACTCTTTGTAAGTCTCTTTCTAAAAGTAAGACTTATTTCTTCCTCCTTTAGTGTGAGTAGCTAGGGCTTGATCTTCATCTCTGGCTAGTAAAGTCTCTCAGTTAGCTACTCTTGTTTCTTCTTGGATGCATTCTTCCCATAGACTATCAAACTTTGGTTTCTTTTTTCTGGCACAAATTGTTTGGATGAATGCATCCCAAGGTCTTGTGAGACCATTTAGGGTCGTCATTATAAGTTCATCTTCGTCTACAGTATCTCCAATTTCTTTTAGTTGTTCTTTGAATTGGGATATTCTGGAGAAGTATTCTTGGATTGATTCTCCTTTCTGCATTCTTGTATTCTTGAGTTGAGTTCTAAGATTCATCTTCTGGTTTATGTTATTTCCTTCATA
>CBVK0100552168.1:0-11865 GCA_900067695.1 Picea abies
TATATTATTGAATATCTGCGATATCTCTGTGCATTTCTTTATTATATCTTTGCTCTCATTTCTTGCCGAAAATAATCCAGATCAAAAGTGACACACCCTTCAACAATTACCAGTATTTCCTAGATTTCAAATAAGTATTCTTATACTTAGTCTTTGTGAATGATTGAGATCATCAATAATACACTAGTGTATATTGAATGGTATAAACGTGATTTTCTGTTAATTGATAGTTGAGAAATTTGTATGTTAGGGGGTTGATATTGTTTTGAAAAGTATTTTTTTGATGCCTCTACTCTCTCACTATCCCTTCTTTCCTTGAGAAATTGTTGTAGGCAATTGTTTGAGCCCTTGAGTAAAAACATAGGGCTAGCAGGGAATTTGTAGCCCAATTGTGGAAGCATATATATATATATATATATATATATATATATATATATATATATATATTTATCCTGATGCTTTTACTCTTTTACTGTCCCTGCTTTCCTCCTGAGAAAGTTTTGTAGGAAACTATTTGAGCCCTTGAGTAAAAACATAGGGATATTAGGGAATTTGTATCCCAATTGTGGAAGCACAAACACACATTTATATCCTATGCTTTAATACTAAAGTCAAAGGGAGCAAATTATTCATAGAACAACTAAAGGAGAAATTATGTCTATGTTTTGTTGTATGAATCGTGGGAAACAACGACTGTCAATTCCCGAGCCAGAGTAAATATTAGTCGTCCAAATATGGGATATTTAACTGTTGAAGTTACCATCATGAGTCAACGAGGGAAAATGTCCATTGGATTGGCGGATGACCGAATGCCAACCGTTGATCATATCAGATTTATTGAGAACCGTGGAGGGATATCAGCTAGTCGGGATATTGGATCCTCGAAGCATAGGGAGACCCATTGTAGTAAATCATAAGGAACAACCAACATCCCAATATCCGATGGGACAAGGTTCTATCCTCTGGTTCCACTCTTTCATTATATGTATGTTTAACCTTTAAGTTTACCAGGGAAATCATGAAGAAACAACCACCATTGGACTCGTGAGCGGATTGATGATGATCATCCAATGTATCGGGTGTTTGGTAGCCGATGAGTGGGTGACAGTCACCCGAGATATCGGGTTATTTGGGAACTGGGTGACCCCTCATGAAAATTGATGTGAAACCCTAAGAGACAGACACATAGGAGAAGGGTTATGGCTCTTGGTTCCATCCCTTTCCCTTCCACAAATAATTCCAAGGACCTTTTTAAATAGAGATCCTGTGGTAGTCGTTGGAACTATGGGAGAAATAAATCTCCATCGTTAAATATGTTGGGTCAATGCATCGTGCATATCGAGATGTCAGACCCCCGGGAGATAAATAAGTATCCCTCTTCCGATAGAGGTCTTGATACCCTGACACCCGAGGACAATGTGCAATAAGGAGATTGGTCCACATGTCGTGACGTGGAAGGTGCCACATGTCAAGCGGATTCAAAACAATTGCAGACCCATAGAAAATCAGAAGACATGATGATGTTAGCAGACACATGCCTGGCCATGTGTCATGACACATCATGGACCACATGTTAACACCATGTCAGTATGGTCAGCTAGTGACTGTGACGTGTCACACTGGTAACATTCGATGTCAAGAATACGTGTCAAGTGTGGGCCCAAATGAACTTGGAGGCCTGGGATTAAGGCCTTGAATCTTAGTCGTTAGATCTATGGGCCGAGAGATTGCATCCATATATCTATCATGTTAATCTCAGGATGGAGATTTGCGCCTCAGATATGTTGGGATATCAGAATCTCAAACTATCATGATTCTTATTTTTGCATGTTGTGTTGGGAATATCGGTGGCCTGATACCTCGATGGGGAAAGGTTCTCGGGAAGGGGTTTTGACCTTCCCTCATAAGCTTTGAGAGGAAAATATTGAAGTCACCCAGCCAATGCCCAGTGAATAGGTGTCATAACCTATATGTATGAGCCAAATGCTCAATGGCGATATGTATTCCATGTCAGCCCATGTGGGGGGTCCATTTGTCATGCAGCTATTGGGCCATGTGGCAAGGTGAATCAAAGTTTCAAGGAATAGTTCCATGGACCATGTTGATTTATGGGTGCCACGTTCCATGCCAAGTGGCAAGCATTGATAGGGCCACGTGCGATGACAAGTGGTCGATCATGGAAGCACCACATGCCTAAGATGCCAGCTCAGTCATCGGATTGGGTGTGTGGGGTGACATGAAGTGAAAGTGGGTCGATATTCGATGGACCAATGCCTCGGTGAGCCTGGTGGGACAAAATCACAGTGGCTCAGTACATAGGAAGATCAGGGATCAGGAGGTCATGAGTAGTGTTGGATGTGGGAAAATCGATGCCCGATGGGCCGATAATGTCGAAGGCCCAATGGTCGGGTGGTAGATGCCACTACAACATCTACTCCAACAACCACACCAACACTAGAGAGGTGGAGTGTAAAGACTTGTCACTGCCACATTGGATGGTACAGTGACGTGTATGTTTGTGCGGGCCACATGGCAGTATGGAAGATTTGATCAAGAAGACCTAAGACTTTGGAAGGGCATAACTCTCTATCTAGAGCTAAGGTTTGAGTGAAATCAAAGTCATTGGAAAGATATTCACGAGCCGAAGATGATGGTTCCCTTGAGAAGCGGCTTTGAGATGGTTAAGGAAAAAAAAATTGAATACCCCATCCCTTAGAAAGTACTTAGGGGGTTGGGTGTCTTACATCAACCCGAGGTCGAGAAGGTAGGACAGGTGTGTGCAGGAGAAAATGTTACTTGTTCTTCCCCTCATTTGAGCCTAGTAGATCCTAATTGTGGCAAGTGTCCCGATCATTATAGATTTTTCTTGGCGGGCCTTCAGTAAATAATGGAGCCAATCCACTCTCCCAGATGAGTGACAAGAAAGTCAAAGGTATAAGCTCGTTAACCAAATAGGTGAGAAAGCGGATAACAAAGTGTTGGAATGAAAACAAAAAGAGGAAAAAAATGGTGGTTAGGGACGATAACTCCCTTGATGAGATTCCAGAGTTAATTAGCAAGAAGATATTCGGACGTTTATGTGGAAAGGTTGTATTCCCAAAGGCCCTCGAAAATTGGATAGACGATAATTGGACTGAAATTTATCGGATAGACTTATGAGGGGGAGGCACAGAGTTATGTGTCTGCAAGTCTGCAAGTCTACGAATGAAATAGAAGAAGTGTTCGGGTTCATGAAAAAAATGGATATAAATCGTCAGTTCACAATACTTCCACCTATGAATCCAGGAATACAACAAGGCGGCTAGTATGCCATTAGGACGATAGATTTCCATTACTTACAATATCATGAGCTGAGTGGAGTTCCACCGTGGTAGGCTAGTCTAGTGCCACGTCAGGATCCGAGTGATGCCACGTTAGTTGGCACAGACAATGAAACGTCACATGGATGCCACGTGACAGTAAGAGAGATGTTGTCTATGTAAACCCAATAACCTTGGAAGGTCATAGCTTTCATTCCAAAGCTCGGCTCTGAGTGAAATTACTGACCTTGGAAATCTCTTGACGAGTAGAAGATGATGGAACTCTGATAGAGAATATTTAAGGTTGTTAAGAGAAGAAAAAATTTAATACCCCATCCCTTAAAAGGGTACTTAAGGGGTTGGTTCTATTACATGAGGATTCTAGTGGGGGTTTGGCCCTTGACAAAGCGCCAAGTGGATAGGTAGGAAAAAAATATTCCCTGTCCAAGGCTCAATTAGAAGATAAAAAGGAGGTGTAGGATGGTAAACAGTCAATGATCTTTAGGGCCCTTAGAGTGGGGTTGTCCCAATAAAAGGTTACCTATTGATTTTTTTTCCCTTGAATATCAGAGGGGTTGGGGGCGCCCACAAGGTTTTAGCCCTCAAAAGGCTTGTGCAACTACAAATTCCAGATGTTATCCTCCTTCAATAAATTATGTGTGTCGGTGACAAAGTAGAAGGTTTTCACAAACCCTCGATAAGGGATTAGTCCTTTTCACCTGAAATTCGAAAGGCCTTTCTGGGGGTCTTCTTTTAGCCTGGAAGTTGATTTTGGTTTGCAATCTCTTGATGCATATTTCTTCGAGGATGATAGTGGAATTGAGGGACCCTGTTTTAAAGTACACCTTCAAATTTATAAATTTATATGGGTCGTATTCCGATCACATTCATTTTGGGGAAGGGATATCTCCTTCAGGAGTTTTGCAGGGAGGACATTTTTTTGGGGGAGGGGATCTAAATTTCAGAATATCCTCCTAGGAAATTTTGGGGGATAGAGATAGAAAGGATTATCAATAAGGTTTTTTCACAAATTGGATATCCAAGAATGCTCTGGTGGATGTAGTCCCATTGATGATTACCCAAACATGGAGGAACAATCGAAAAGGGAAGGATTTAATTTCCAAAAGACTAGATCATTTTCTCATATCCGAAAATTTGGTGGATAATTCATGGGGAATTTTGTTTGGGGTCACTGAGGGTGGTTTCTCATACCATATGCCAATTTTCTTAAAATTTGTGAGGCTTGATAAAGAAAAATCATTCCCTTTTAAATTCAATGACTCATGGTGATAAATTTGTCAATGATTGGGTCCATTTATCCAATGTAGAAGGCTCCTCATATATGAACCAATTCTCCAACAATTTAATAAAGGTGGGTAACTTATCAAAGAGATGGGCCAAATATTTTCAAAATCATTTTCAAAAAAATCTTATAGAAACAGAGCAGGCCCTTAATTTTCTCTTGTCAAAAAAATGGGCCAGATCCTTAATCTAGAATGAGGAGAAGGATCTAGGAGTTATTTTTAAAATGGAAACATGATATTCTTTTCTTGGAAGAAAAGAGTCGAAGACTTAAAAGTAGGGCAGTGTGGTTAGAGGAGGGAGATAGTAATTCAAAATTTTTCCATAGATTTTCTCAGTACAGGAAGGCCAAGAATACAATCAATGAGATAAAAAATATGAACAGAGTCTCGATGACCTCTCATGAGGAAATGGCAACAATAGGAATTGAATTTTTCATTTCTTTGTTTAAAGAAAAGGCAGGTTGTCCCATATAAGAAATACTAAAAATGGTCGACCTATGTTCTAATAAAATTTCGGAGGAGATGAATAAGGTTTTAATGGAAAAGGTTTTTGAGACATAAAGGTTTTACACTTTATATGCATTCCAAAAGTAAAAAATTCTTGGTTAGAATGGTATGTCAGTGGAATTTTATTTGGGTTTTTATGACATCTTGAAAGATAATTTGTTGAAAGTAGTATTAGAATCTCAGGAATATGGAAGGATCTTCGGTCCTCTTAACAAGAATTTAGTATCCCTCATTCGAAAGTCCTTTAAGCTTTCTTCCTTTGCTTATTTTATCCCAATCGCTTGTTGCAATATGGTATACAAGTTAATATCCAATATTATTGCAAATAGAATCAAGCCTATTCTAAGCGATACCATATCCGAAGAGCAGTTCGATTTTTTGTTCAAACACCAAATCCATGACGCAATTTCTATATCCCAGGAAGCTCTACATTTGATGAAAGTTTAGAAAATCCCCTCCTTTGTCCTAAAACTGGACCTTTCAAAAGCGTATGATAAGGTTAATTGGACTTTCCTAAGACTCGCCCTAATCAAGATGGGTATGAATATGGGCACTGTGAATTGGATAATGGGTTGTATAGAATCAACATCTTTTGCAATGCTCATTAATGGTGCACCTTCAAAGTTTTTCCGCTCCTCTAGAGGGATCCATTAAGGATTCCCTCTCTCTCTCTCTTTTTTTCTCATAGTGGCAGAAGGTTTGAGTTGTCTCATTCAAGATGAAATGAACAAATGATTACTATTAGGCCTTAAGATTTTGGTTTCAAAGGTTATTTCTCACTTGCTTTTCGTCAATGAAATAATGCTCTTTGGTGGAGGTACTATTAGAGAAATTCACTCTTTAAAATCCATCTTGACCCTATTCTTCTCAGCTATCGAGATGGAAATAAGTAACAAGAAATCCTCCATTAGGCTTAATGAGTTGGACGCAAAGGTTAAGGAACAACAAGAACTTCAGTTCCCTTTCAAGGTTTTAAACATTGAAGCGGAAATCAAGTATTTGGGATTTGTTTTAAAACCAACTTCTTATTATTATGTAGATTGGACGTGGATAGCCTTAAAAATTCAATCAAGAATTGATATGTGGATGAATTGTTTCCTCTCTTGAGGGGGACACCTAGTTTTAATCAAATCTGTTCTATTTAGTATTCTAGTCTATTGGGAAACTATTGCAAAGATACCAAAAGGAATCTTAACCCAAATTCACAAAGAAAGTTTTAAGTTTTTATGGTATGGAAAGAAACAGGAAGAAGGAATCCCTCTAGTTAAATGGTCAAATATTGCAAGACCAAAAGACTATGGAGGATGGGGAATTCAAAATTTGTTTTGGTTCAATAAAGCGTTGGCATCCAAAATCCTTTGGAGGCTCACATTGAATAAAATGCTATGGGAAAGAGTTAACACCTCCAAGTATTTAGAAGGAAAATCCATTGAAGAGTGGTTTAGGATTCCAAGGAAATCAATATCAATAATTTCAACTATATGGAAAGCCATGGTCGATTCTTTCCCCTTGATTGGGGCCTGGTTTGAATGGAGAATAGGAAGTGGGAGTTGCATGCATATTGGGGAAGACCCCTAGGAAGGATCAGAGAACAATTTTAAACTCTCCAAAGGACTAATAAGGAGACTTAATGCTCAAATAATTTTCACTTTGAAGGATGCAGTGACCCTAGGATTGGATATCACAGACATAACTATATGGAAATTAGTGGAATACTTGAATTTGGAAGGTGATTATGTGGTGGAATGGACATACTTCACGTCCTCCCTGAAACAATGTTTTATTCACCTTGAGGAGGATGAGTCAGATTCCATTTACTGGGAAAAGAACAAAAAATATGGATGTTACTCAGTCAAATTGGGATATCATGCTTTGGACGAAGAGAATGCAGAAGAAGCTATTAAATGGTGGTGGATAATTTCTTGGAAATGGAAAGCGTCAGGAAAAATGAAAATATTGTTTTGGTTAGTGATGGAACATAAAATTTTAACTTGGGACGTGTTGTGCAAAATGGGTTGGAATGGTCTAAATCACTACACTTTATGCTTCATTCAAGGTGAGACTGCCCCACATATTTTTTTTCAATGCATGTTTTCCAAATGGGTATGGAATCTAGTATCGTTGAAGTTGGGAATTAATCATATTCCTTTTGTTGAGAGTATGGAGGAGTGGATAGACGCTTGGTGCAAAGAAACGATGATCGAATATTTTTTTTCTTTACTATGCATTGTAACTTACTTTATCTGGTGGGTTAGAAACCTATATATTTTCCAAAATAAATCTATTCCCATGGAGGTGGTGGTGGATTTAATCTATCAATTGGCGTTTTTCTTTAAGAAGGACCCAGAGAAGAAGAAACAATGTGTCCCCTTGATGCCAGAGTTGTTGGAAGAAACCCCATGGAGTTTCTTTGATGGGGAAAACCAAGGCCATCCACCTGTCTGTGGAGTAGAGGCGGTTCTTTATATAAATGCATAACACCATTTTGAAATTCGTTACACTCCATGTAGGGGTTCAAATATCAAGGAAAAATTAAGAACAATTTGAGCCTTATTATTTCTTTCGATTTTTGTAAATATGCGAAAGATTTAAATGTTTGATGATTCAAAAGTAGTGGTGGATTGGGTAAATGGAAAAGTCCAAATTCGGGTGGCAAGGTTACAACCATTAATGAAAAGGATTAAGGAGCTATTGGGTGAGTTGGAATGGTCCTATTACACTTATTTATAGAGGGAGATGAATCAAAAGGCATATGGGTTGTCCAAGGAGGCGTTGGAACTTGAAGCTAAGACTTTCTTCTATCAGGAATTTCAGAATAATCGACTAGTCCATGACATGTCTTTTGATCTGTAAATGTGGCCAACTTTTTCAGCTTTGGAGTATGTTAATTTTGTTGGTGATAGTTTTGATGGTCATAGAAAGAAAATGCCAAGTAAAAAAAGTTTGTATGAATTGTTTTGAACATGAACATGTTTTGTAAGTATCCATGGAAAAGGATGAAAAAATAGATGATGATAAGTCATATTCTTTTGAATATGGATATAAATATGTATATTTTTATACAAAAATCAATCTAGGTAAGAATTTTACCTACAAAAGCTTAGAGCAAGATATCTACAATATGAAAAATGAAAGTAATATCCTCATGTTAGGAGACTTTAATGATAGAACTACAACCAATCAAGATATTATTTTAAGTAATGAATCCAACCCTAATCCCCTTTGTCTAGATGAGGACCTTGTTTTGGCTATCAGTTACAAAAGAAACTCTGAAGACCTGATCGAGAATTTGTTTGGTACTTAGTTAGTCAAGCTTTGTAGTTCTCAAGATTTAATAATCTGCAATGGTCTAATGAAGTGGTCAAATTCTAATAGGATGACTTGTATCCATGGACTGAGTAGTAGTGTTGTTGATTATGTAATATCATATATCCCCATATATAACCAAATAGTAAACTTTTATATTTTAGATGACCACAAACCTAACTTTGATCATAGGCCTCTAACCCTCTCTACTTCCAATAACTTTTCCAAGCAAAAAAGCTCTGTTGAAGAGCACTCTGACAACCAAAGGCACTTACTTTTTGACAAACAAAAAGTTGATCTTTTCTTAAAAGACTTAAGAAATTCATTAAAACTCATATCGTATTAGAACAATATTGAAGCTGACTATCAGGATTTTACAACAACCCTCTCTACTTCCATTAACAAATTCTCTATTGAGGTGCTATGTAAAAATGAAAATAGTACATCTAACCTTCGGTATGATAATGAATGTAAAATCGCTAGAAAATCCATTAGGGATGCTTCCAATGCATCTTTAAAATCTTATAAGATAAATAGATACAAAACCTTAATTAAACAAAAGAAAAGACTATATAAATAGAAAACAAGAGAACTTTCACACCTATTTAAGATAGATCCTAATAAATTATAGAGGTAAATTATAACTCATAAAACTAAAGAAAATAATAAGATTCCCTTGAAGGACTGGAATTTCTACCTTAAAAATCGATACGAATTCCCTAATGTCATGGACATCATTCCAAACAACTCTACAAAGGATGAAGTGTTTTCTATAGAAGACATTAAGTTTGCAGTTAAGAGGATCTCCAAAGGAAAAGCTAAGGACATCGAAGGTTACCAAGCTTAAATATTAAAAATTGGAGGATCTATCGTCATCCCTCACATACATAAGCTCTTCAATTTAGCTATGAAGCAAGGCTTCCAAAAACCTTGGACTCAAAGCCTCATTGTACCTATCTTTAAAAGCGGGGATAAAAGCAATCCCTCTAATTATATGACCATTCTGATTAGCCCCATTTTAGCTAAGCTATACAGAAGCATTTTGGAAAAGAAGATTGGTACATGGATAGAAAGCTATGGAAAAAGAGCTAGACTCTAGGTTGGGTTTAGAGGCTACCATTCCACTGTGGACCACCTTGTTACATTTCACATCATTGCAGAGGAGTGTCGTAATGATAAAATTGATCTCCTTTGTTGTTTTGTTGATTTTAGAAAATATTTTGACATTGTATCAAAAGCACTGTGGTTCTTCCGACAATTTCTAAACAAATCTCTCACCACAGAAACCTAAATGATAATGTTATCTTGGTTGAAACTTGGGAGCATGAAGAATTTAAGGTCCCTAATATCGAAGGATTTGTTTTGTGGTTCACATGGAATGAGAAGTCCTTCCGTAGAGGGATTTGAGGCATAGCATGTTACATAAAAATGAACATCTCTCATTGCATCCAACTTCATAAGAAATATCCTCTCAATCAATACATATGGAGGGAGATATATGATATTATCACTAAGAATATTTATATAGAAATATGTTATTTCACACCTATTAACTCTACTTTTGATACAAAAGACAATCTAGATAAGAACTATCCCTACAAAAGCTTAGAGCAATATATCTACAATATGAAAAATGAAGGTATTATCCTCTTGTTAGAAGACTTTAATTCTAGAACTGCAACCAATCAAGCTATTATTTTAAGTAATGACTCCAACCCTATTCCTCTTTGGCTAGATTAGGACCTTGTATTAACTAATATTTACAAAAGAAACTCTGAAGACCTGATCAAGAATTTGTTTGGTACCCAGTTACTCAAGCTCTATAGTTCTCAAGATTTAATAATTTGCAATGGTCTAAAGAAGTGGTCAAATTCTAACAGGATGACTTGTATCCATGGGATGGGTAGCAATGTTGATGATCATATAATATCAGATATCCCCATATAGAACCAAATAGTAATATTTGATCTTTTAGATAACCACGGACCTGACTCTAATCATATACCTCTAACCCTAACTCTTAACTTTTTCATGCATAAAATATATGTTGAGGAGCACTCTGAAAACCAAAGGAACTTACTTTTTGACAAACATAAAATCGATCTCTTCTTAAAATACTTAATCAATGCTTTGAAACTCATATCATATCAGAACAATATTGAAGCTGACTATCGAAAATTTACAACAACCCTCTCTAGTTCAGTTAACAATATCTCTATTGAGGTGATCTGTAAAAAAAAAATTAGTAAAACTAACCTTTGGTATGATAATGAATGTAAAATTGCTAGAAAATACATTAGGGATGCTTTCAATGCATCTTTAAAATATTATAAGATAAATAGATGAAAAACCTTAATTAAACAGACAAAAAAAAAAGACTATATAAATAGAAAGCAAGAGAAGACTTTGCACCTATTTAAGAAAGATCCTAATAAATTCTTGACGTAAATTCTAACTTGTAAAACTAAAGAAAATAATAAGATTCCCCTGAAAGACTGGAATTTGTACCTTAAAAATCTCCATGGATCCCCTAACATCATGGACAACATTCCAAACAACTCTACAAAGGATGAAGTGTTTTCTATAGAAGACATGAAGTTTGGGGTTAAGTGGCTCTCAAAAGTAAAAGTTAAGGAAATCAAAGGTTACAAAGATGAAATATTAAAAATTGGAGTACCTATCCTCATCCCTCACATACATAAGCTCTTCAACTTATCTATCCAACAAGGATTCCAAAAACCTTGTACTAAAAGCCTCATTGTACCTATTTTTAAAAGCAGGATAAAATAAATCCTTCTAATTATAGGACCATTATGATTATCCCCATTTTAGCTAAGCGATACATAATTATTTTGGAAAAGAAGATCGACACGTGGCTAGAAAGCCATGGAAAAAGAGCTAGAGGCCAAGTTGGGTTCAAAGGCTACCATTCCACTGTGGACCACCTCGTTACATTTAATATCATTACAGAGGAGTGTTGTAATGATAAAGTTGATCTCCTTTGTTGTTTTGTTGATTTTAGAAAATATTTTGACATTGTGCCCAGGACTAACCTATGGAATATGTTAGAAGAGATTAAAGTCCCTTTATAGTTAAGAGATACAACTGTAAGGCTATATGAGAAAGTTATTTCCAAGTTTAGGAACACCTAGGGATGGTCGGAAAAATATTAATTGTAATATAGGAGTCAAGAAAGGTTATCCCCTATCCCATACCCTTTTCGGCATCTATATTGATAAGTTAGAAGATTACTTATAGGATGCATGCTATGTTGGCCGAACTCTTGCTAGTATAGTCATCATCCTCCTTCTTTATGTTGATGATATTGTTCTTATGACGAAGAGTCCCTATGACCTAGGTAAACAAGTAATAATCCTCAAGGATTATGGCTCTAGCATGGGCATGACTGTGAACACTAACAAAACAAAGGTTATGATAATTAAATCCAA
>CBVK0100552251.1:0-27448 GCA_900067695.1 Picea abies
CATTCTTTTGAAACAAAAATTTTCACTTATCTTACCTTTCTCAGAGCACAAAGATTTAAGATCTCACCTCTTTTCTTCATATCTGATTCCTTTCTTAGCATAGATATTCGCAAGTCAAGTAGAATACCGGGCACTAAAGTAGCAGATCTACGAACATAGATTTTTCTTCTCTTCAATTCCCAGCAATCACAATTTCAAGTTCCAACAAAGGAACCATTTGTTGGCACAAGGGCGGACCCAGGTTTCAACGCTTCAACATCACACCAAAAAAACCCTAACTACCATCCCTTTTGACAACACCTGCGAAGCAGATGAAGTCTCACCCGAGGTAGAGGCAGTGGTGGTTACAAGACTCGAGTGTCTACAACCTATCTAGGACATAGATATGTGATATCAATACTTAACAGAGCACATAGCAGTTAACATTCATCAATATTCACATCGCAGGAGAAGACCCTAATTACATAACAACGCAGTATCCAACAAGATCTAACACATCCAAGCACTTAGCATATAGAAATAGATTATATCTAGCATTCATTCACATCATTAAGAACTAAGATACTACATCAGATGCATCTAACATACAGATTACAACACTCAGCATAAATCACATGAATAACATAACAACCATAATGCACAAAGAAACCACAACATAGGATATATGTGGTTCACCCCAGTGTGGGGATACGTCCACCAACTCTTCTTCTTATTTATTGTCTTCTATCAATCTTCTTACATGTATAGAGCCTCAGGACCCACTTCGCATAGGACAGGAGATCTACACGCACCTCGCCAGATCCTCCTTCCTTGAGCTAGGTCACAACATAAAGCTTTCCTACAGTATTCACACAAGCTTCTTACAATCACTTGGACTAAGCTCTACAAGTTCTCAACACACGGTATGCACAAAGCATTCACAACTCTTCGCACTTAGCTCACTGGCAAGATTACACACACATAGGTCTCTCCTACTACATCACCTAGCTTTCTATTTATACATCACAAAAGGACCTAAAACAAGGGTAAACACATGGGTCGACATCACATACCCATTACATAAACCCTAAACCCAAAAATTACCTAAAAAGGGGGAAAGATCCCATGATCTTCGCTTCACCTTGTGCTCTGCCTTCAACCAGGCTGTCGAAGTCCCAAAAAGGGTCAAACATGACCAAGGTTCTCCAAAACTTGGTCAAGGGCCAACAAATCCAAATCAATGGCAGGGATAAATTGCGGAGATTGGAAGCAAAATTAAACTACTCGCTAGTTACAATCCCACAATACGTTGAGATGGTAAGATCTCATAGCTTCAAACATCTACAAATGTGGTTGATTTAACAAAAGACCAGTTTAAATTAGATTAAATTGTGACCGTCGGATGCGAAATCACCAAATCTACGGCAGGAATAGATTGCAGATATTGAAAGGATAATTAAATATCACACTTGTTCCAATCTCACAATTAGTCAGGACTGTTTGATCTTATGGCTTTGAAGATCGATGATTTTGGTTAATTCACCAACATCACACAACTTCCAATTGTGGAGTTTGGGTGACGAGTTAAATCACTTGCAAGTTGTGGTTCCACAATCATTCTTGATCGTGGATCTACTTCGAGAATATTCACGACCGTTGGTTTACATTTTGAGTGGAAGGACAGAATAAGTGAGGTAAAAAGGCTGAGAGTTTGACTATCCAAATACCTGTCAGCCGTAGGATAAAATCCGAAATAAATAAGGACCGTCGGATCATGTTAAAGTGGAAGGACAGGATAAAACTATAAGAGTTGCATCACAGAATATATCGAATCATTGATCTAAATAACTCTATCAATGAATAGAAGTCACTTCGGATATAAAGAAGCAAGGAGGTTACGCTCCACAAAGTTTGAGATTTGAAAAGCCTGAAGCCTGAAAATCCGAAATGAATAAGGACCATCAGATCTAGAGAGAACGCAATGATCGTCAGATCAAGAAGACCACGACAAAAAAAAACATGTGGCAGACCATGTCAGCGAACACACATGGCATAATTGGATGATGACATGTGCCAAGAGGAAATTGGCTTGTGCCATGACAACAAGTGACACAAGTAAGTTACATCATTCTGAGAGTTTTGCTTTAGGAGTTTTACCACCAGCACTCGCCCAAAGTCCCGAAGTCTCGAATGTCGAAGACCCGAAGTGGATACGATATTTCTGATCTAAAGATCACTTCGGGAGCGTTCTCGACCGTCGATCTACTTCAATGGAAGGATAGAGTAATCCAAAATGTTAACTGACAGCAAGCAGTCTCCACCGTATTATGGCTTACCATAGTAGGTGATCACTCTGGAGGAAAGAAGGGGTTGAGATCTGAAATATCTGAAGTCTGAAGACCTGAATTAAATAGTGGCAATCCAACTCAACACTTGATTAAGTCTTGGCCATCAGATTAATCCTTGTAAGGAATCAAATGTAACGATTGATACGTTTCAGCGAAATAGACGTAAACCATCTGATAAGTTTGGGAAATCTGATTCAGAAGTTTTGAAAATTTTCAAATCCAGAAGTTTCGAAGGGTGAAGTCTCGTCAGCCATCCATCTCATCAGAAGATTGAATCATGATCGTTGATTTGTTAAAATGCTCAAGCACTTGTTTGTCTTAGCATTTGGTCACCATCGTTGGTCATATGAAATAAGAAATAAAGGAAAAATATAACACAACCCTTAAATTGATAAGCATGTGGTTCTACACCTGTGATCATATGGGTTGAAGGAAGTGCCTCATATAGGTTTCATTCAACAATGAGTTACACCAAAACAATACAATGATCGATTATGATCAAGTTGGTGAAATGAGATTGCAGCAAGAGCACGAGTACGATCCAATAAGTTGATCCATGTCTATGATCAACTCACGAGGACAAACAAACTAATACACAGTCATGATTAAAAGATAGTTAAAACATGAATAAAGAATAAAAAGGAAAATGATATTAACTAAAGTTTAAGATTATCATTTTAAATGAAAAGGTACAATGGTTCAATTATGAAAAATCACAATGATTCAAATTCACACCAGTTGGAAGACTATATAAAACAAAAGGAATGGTGAGAATTTTGCAGTTGAATTGGTTGAAGTATATATATTTATATATAACGGATTGAATGAAATTTTATTCTATTAGGTTGGTGCCTCTTTACAAGCTTGTTCTTGTATGAGGATTGGATTCCTCTCATCTCATTTGGATATGAGATCAACAAGCTAGGACTTGTCATGAGGATTGGATTCCTCATTTCTCAGTTGGATTTGAGAACTACAAGTTGGGTCTTGTAACAAAGAGTTGGGTCTCTCATAATTGTATGAAGATGATATTCAAATATTAATCTTATGTATTCATTCAAGTTATTTAATAAATAAACTATTTATTCTTTTATATATATTGATTGAGAAAATGAAATGAATAATTTTTGTTCAGTTAATTTGTGAAAAGTGGAAAATTGTCAATAGGTTTTGTGACACTAATTCACCCCCCCTCTCAGTGTTAAGTACCCATTTCAACAAAAACAAAAGACATAACTGTAAAATTGCACTATAGTAGTGCAAAGAGTCGAGTTGATAATGCTCATAATAGCCAAAGAAAGTAGATTACCCATTTGCACCTGAGGTCGTGTCACTCGGATCACCATTGAGGGGGTCATCCCTGAGCTAAAGCACGAATGGCCTCATGCATGTCAGACAACGTTGGGTTGCTGGTGCGTTCGAGTATGCCTCGTAAATAATATCAATTCACTGATGCATGAGGGTGTCCCGATGAATTTGATCAACCATGTGGCTTCAAAACTCAAAGACTAGTGGGAGTTGCTCCAGATGGAATAAGGGTGGTGGTTCTTGGCCAAAATCTGGGAGTGGCGAGAGTGGTGGGGGTGCCAAGACTAGGCCACCCTCCACCTCTGTGCCTAAGACTAGCATTTCCTCACCTGAGTCTTCATGAGCCGCTTCCATAGCCTCCACCGCCTTGATATCCTCTGCTGCAAACTCCTTGGTTTGAATTATGTCCTCAGGGTCTAAGTGGAGGAATTCCTCTGGGAATTCCTCCTCAATTATGCAAGTAGTATCTTCCCTAGCTTCCTGTGATTGTTGGATAATGGTTGAAGCACTTGTGCATGTTGGAATATGGTTGGGGGGATACCAATTATCTGGTACTGTGAAGAGGAGGGATTCTAGAGGGACCTAGATAGGTTCATCTGGAATATCCTCCTCTTTGTATTCCATTGGTGGAATTGTGGGCTTCTCCCGTCGTTGAGTTCAGGATATGGACAGGGCGCGCTCTAGTCTCTGCACCCTCTATTGTCTAGCAGAAAAACTATACTAGGAAGGGCCACATCATGGCCTGCCTCTTTCCCTTGGAATGGTGGGGTCAGAGAGAGTGCTAATGTGCAGGGTAAGAGTGATGGGAACCAACTAGATGCAACGCCAGTGCTCAGAGCATACGGGCTAATGGAGCGCAAAGGTAAGATGGATCCATCCTCGTCTGAGTGGGAGGATAATGTTGAGGCCAAACATGACCGTTGTACCGAGATTCCCACTTCCATTACACCTTATGGTCGCCATTCTACTCACACGAGGGAATTGTACTCCTCTTCTCATTGGGCAGTAATGGTCTCCTTCCATTTAATGGTGAGGGGAAGGGTGTTGACTTGCCATATTAATGGCTTGGGTTTTGGGTACGATATGTGGCCTCCTTGCACAATGTGGCACCCCATCCAAGATTGGATAATCGATCCTGACCAAGTCCAAGCAATGATATGAAATCTCAGATTGAGAAAAGTTTTACGCGCTCCATTGAATAAACTCCACCATGGAAGCCATACCTTCACTTTCCATACAATCAACTACATTGTTTACCTCTCTTTTCACATGTGAGGGGATGAGGATGATTTTGGGTTGTAGGAGGGATCCAAACTATTCCAATAGTCATGAGAGTCTCCAACTGGGAGAAACATCCTGGTGGTGTGACCCATGAATAATTTTGTTTATGAGTTGGATGATGATCTAGCAATCCCCCTCCACTATGATCCTATTTGGGTTTTGGTAGATTTCCACCTTGATTCCTCTAAGAAGGCTCCAAAGCTCAACAACATTATTTGTATTGAATCTGAGATAGCCTACTGCATAATAAAGAATTTTCCCTTATGTATTTATGAGGACCGATCCAAATATTGTCGGACCTAGATTCTCTTTTTATGCTCCATCGAAGTTTAATCTAATGAAACCCATGGGTGGGGGGGACCAGGTGCTTGGGTTGTTGGTTGTTCTAGTGACCCCGGTGCTCTGTGTTGTGCCAGTCAGATTGAGGTTCTAGGTCTGAAGGATAGGAATTTTTCCCAGGTTGCATTTTAGGTCCTCTTGGGACCATTTCCCACTCTTAATCATTTCCTTAATCAAGTTCATGATTCTTTCCCACGATGAGCTAGGGAGGGAGGTAGTCGAGCAGAAAATCCTTTTGTTTATTTCCTTCCATATTTTCCACATGGTGAATTTAGGTAGAAGCTGCCAAATGCGATCCAAGATTAGGTTTTGATAGGAAATCAAGTCCCATTTTTCCACTGTACTTATGATACTGGCCAGATTTATGTTGGAGCGGTGCAGGGATGATTTTAAGGATGGAAATTTATTTTAAAATGTAGAAACCTTGGTGAATCTTACTAATCCTTCATATGTCAACTATAAATGTTTGGCGATTTTTTTGTAAAAATATTCAAATTTCTAAGTATTTTATATAGTTTTTTTAAAAGTTTGGCTATTTTTAAGGTAAAATAATTTTATCCTATAGAATTTGGGTGAATCATTTTTAAAATAGCGAATCTCATTTTTGGAAAAACCATATAAAATTAGCCCACGAGCGAAATTTAGCCCCTAAAATCATCCCTAGAGCGGCGCATTATTTGTGTCCCCAAATCCGAAATTATATCATTGTAGTAGAAATCATTGAATATATTCTCCATCATTTCTTCATGTTGCTGACAGAGAGAGAAAATTGAGGGGCCTATGAAACCTCATTTCTGGAGATTGTTCCAAGTGAGAATGAAATTTTGGACTGTAAGCCGTAAGAAGATGGACACCTTTGGCTAGAGTTTTGGATTCTAGATCTTACCCCAGATGCGCTCCTTAGGTTTCTCCTGGTAATTCCCTTGTAAGTAGTAGGCTTCTTTGATTGAGAAGTTTCATGTTTTGGAGTGCCCCCATCTGAGTATATCTAGACCTTCCTTGATTTAAATTTTCCATTTATTTGCACAAGCTTCCTAGGCACATACATCTAGCTTCGTTTGAAGGTGAAGTTCATGTGGTTCAGTCTTCCAATTGAGCCATGGTCCGTGCCCATCGTTCCCTATCCATAGATACCTTACCAACTGGAAGTCCCGGAGCTACATTTGTTGACGTAGGGGGATGAGTTCCTCAAGAGTGGATAAAGGTGGTTGTTGTTTCCAAGAGTCTTTCCAGAACAGAGAGTGTTCACCATTTCGGATCTCCCAGAAAGCATGCTTCTGAATAAGCATTCGATTGTTCCAAGTTGTGTTCCATATATTGGATCCCTAAATCTAATCATTGAATCTAATTAGTTGCTCTTCTCTAGTGGTGGGATCATATTTCATTTTCCATATTTTTTCCCAGAGTTTTATGGGGTGATTGAGCTAGAGCCACCACAGTTTTTCCCCCATGACTTGATTGAGCCAGAGCCTTAGGCTTGCAAATCATGTCCCAACCTACTAGAGCCCACTTCTTGTTTGGGTGATTCCCATACCACAATAAGCAGTGATGGATGTTCCTAATGGCTCGGATCATAGATTGGGGAGTTGCTAAGGTGGTAAAGAGGTAGGTTGTAAAGGCTTGAAGAACATATTTTAGAAGCGCCAGCCTAGCTACAAGATTAAGAGATATGAAGGTCCAGTTGTTGAGTCTGTTGGATATGGAGAGTAGTAGCCTGTCCCAAGAGATATTACAAGAAACCACTCTTGTGAGTGGAATGCCTAGATAATTGGATGGAAGGGATCTCTTGGGGATGCCCAGGAGATGAGAGATATGATTTTGGATAGCCACTAGGGTATTTAATAAGTAGATCTTTTATTTTTCAAGGTTCAAGGCCATTCCTGAAGTGTCGATAAATTCTGTGAGGATGGAATTGAGATTATTGGATTCCTAGGAAGTCAGAGTGTTCAACAGAAGAGTATCATCAACAAACTGGTTGTGAGAGGGGGTTGGCTAAATATTGTACAAGGGTAGGCCTTTAAGGGAGCCTTCCATTACCGATGCCTTGAGGTAACATCCCAGACCCTCCACCATTATGAAAAATAGGAAGGGGGAGAGGGGGTCCCCTTGTCATATTCCTCTGGTGGGAGAGAAAGGCTAGGAAGGCACTCCATTAACAAGGATAGAGAAAAAGGCTGAGGAATTGAGTCTCATGATCCAGGCTACCAGTGACTGTCGAATCCAAAGGCTTCAAGGAGGGAGCTCATGTATTGCCAACATATTTTGTCAAAATTTTTAGAGAGGTCGAGTTTGATGAGCATACCTAGAATCTTATTTGTTTTCAGCAAGCGGATAACCTCGTGAGCTAGGATAACGTTGTCCATGATTTTCCTGCCTTCCACGTAGCCCGCCTATTCTTTGTAGATAATGAAAGGCAGAATCGGCTTGAGATGCATGGCTATGACATTAGTGATAATTTTGTAAATGAAATTACTAAGAGATATCAGTCTATATTATTTGGGATGCGTGACCCTTTCCACCACCTACCAGACTTCTTCTCTAATCATTGGCCAACAATTGTGGAAGAAGTTCATCGTGAAGCCATCTAGATAGGGAGATTTACCTAGGGGAGTTTCCTTGACAGATTGATCCATCTCCTCTTGAGTGATGGGTCTCGCCAGGGATTGATTATGTTCCTGAGTGATTAGGGAGGGTATGGTCCTAGTGATTTTGCAGATCGATGGCATTCTGTCATCATTGGGATTTGTGAGGAAGTATTTGTAGTAGTTGGTCAATTATTCTTCTATTATGTTATGGTCCCTGATGGGATTACCCTGAGGATACTCCAACTGGGTTATTTTGTTGATGTATCTATGATGCACCATGTATCGATGAAAGAATTTGGTGTTCTTTTTGCCTTCTTTGAGCCATTGTACCGTGGATTTCTCTCTCTAGAGTATTTCCTCCTGCTGCTTTCTCTCTTCCAATTCTGCCTTGAGCTCCTCATCTTCCTTCATTGAGGTTTTTGTTATGTCCCCCATTATGAAGGTATTTTGAAAGGTTTCCAGGAATTTCTCGGTTTCTTGCATTCTTTGCAGGATGTTCCCAAAGACAATCTTATTCTAACACTTTAGTTGTGAGTTAAAGTTTTTGAGCCACTGTTGGAATTTGTACATGTAGGTGCCATGTTCTATTTCTTCTTGCTTCCACCAAGAATTTGAGAGCTAATGGAAGTCTGGGTGGGAGAGCTAGAATTTCTCAAATATGAAGGGCTTGAGTTTGGGCGTCACCCCGGCATCAAGACAAAGCGAAACGGGCCAGTGGTTCGAGCCTGTTTTCGGTAGGATGTTGGCCTCAATGGTAGGATCTTCCAACAGCAGAGATTCTAAAATCAGGAAGTGGTCTAGCCAGCGAGCTACATGTTGATGTCTAGATCTTCAGTTGGACCAGGTGAAAATGTTGTTCCTAGTTTCTATATCTACTAGATCCAGTTGGTCTATGAGGGATTGAAACTTGTCGTTGTCTTGATCAATCCTCTTGGTGCCTCCTGTATTTTCCTCCAACGTCAGGATGATGTTGAAATCAACTCCTAGAAACCAGTTAGGCAAGATCAGAAGTGATTTGATAGTGGTTATTCACTTCAATAAAACCTCTTTGTATTAGGTGCTCTGAGGTCCATAAGAATTTGTGATCTCTCCTACTTTGGTAGATCCTATGAATCTGAAGTGATCTATAATCATACCCACTGTAGAAAAGGGTCTATCTATGATGATTGTTGTTGGATTCCATAAGATCGCCATACTGTCTGGTGCTCCATTGGATTTAGTGTGAAGGGATTCACAACCTCTCCAATAGCACCGAAATATGTCAATCGCTTCTTCACCAACACATTTTGTCTCCTGCAAAAGGAGAATGTTCGGATTCTCAACGTGTATACAATCTCAAAGAATCTTCTCCTTGGATATTCCTTTAAGCCCTCTGATATTCCATGTTATCATCTTCATCATGATGAGTTGGGTGGTGGATGGAGGTATCCCTCCATCAGCCTTTGAATCTGGCCCGATTTGAGCATAAAGTTACCTACTTCCTTGATGAGTTGTTGGGATGATTTGCATCCCTGTCTTTTATTTTCCCAGGAGGTTCGTTTTGGCTCAATAGCTGGGTCTAAGGATATCTCTAGTCACGAGGTAGAGCTTGCAGTGGAGTCAACGAATACTTTGTGAAACTTTCTGAGTTGTTCCACTGGGATAATGTGCAGATCCTTTCAGTTGAAGGATTCCTCCATTTTTTTGAGATCTATGCATGTCATATCTTTCTCATCCAACTGCATGAGAGTGTCCCCACTTTCTTTTGTCTTATCCCCTTGGTGGTTGTCTTTGCATTTTCAGTTTAGTGCATGGCTTTGCCTTTTTCTTTCTCATGGTTGTCTTTTTTGTGCGAGTATCCTACCTCTTCTTCCCTAGGAAGTTGATTAAGAATGTCATAAGAGTTCTTAGTGGGTATTTTCGGAGTGTTGTCCTTATTTTTCTTTCTAGGTGGGTGTCATTTCCTGCCTGTGACTATGGTGAAGCCATCCTTTTGCTTCCCCTTTGCATCTTTGGGGATCTAGGTGTTGGAGCCGCCTTTTTCGACTAGTTTTAAGTGTAATTCTTACAATCAAAGGTTCGTCATTTAACTTGTCTTTTACTTCGTGACCTTTTCCCTTTGAAAATCTCAGTAGTCCCGATATGCAAAGTGGCGAGGGTCGTTGTACTCCTAATACTATTTCCTTTTAACCATGAACGATATTTTTCTTTTTCCTTTACCTTAGGATATCGTGTTTCGAGAGTTACAAGTCACACTATTTCTAAGCCTCGATGTGCGAAATTGTGAAGTAACCTTGAAAGTTTACCCAGGTTAGCATCGAGAGTAAAGTTCCTTAAACCTTAGATAAGCGTTGTTGGTATTTGGCGTCTCGGCGTTTTCCCTCCCCAAAATTCTTACCTTCATAACTCCAATAGGCAAAATCGCAAGACGTTCGTGCAAGTTACCCGGGTTAGTGTCAGGGGTGAATAGTTTTTAACCATAGTTAAACTCTGTCGGGATTTCGCAACTCGACATATGTTTCTCCCAAAAGATATACCTTCAAAGCCCCGAATTGCGAAGTCGTGATATTACTTAAATATAAATTAATTAAACACTTAATCCAGTTTACCTTCTGGCTTAACTAGATCACATCATCGTGATCTCAGAATTTCACAACTCGACATACGCTCCTCCCGGGAACTTTACCTTCGAAGTTCTGAGTCACAAAATCATGATATTAACTTAACATGATTAATCAAACGCTTAATCCAGATTATGTTTTCTCTTAACTAGATCGTGTCATCGCGATCTCAGGTTTTAAGGGCTCAAAAGGTTAGAGTGAAAACTCCTGATACAGTGAACGCCGAAAGGTTGATTAAAGTTTAAGAAAACCTGATTAAAGAAACTAAGCTAGCTTAATCACTGTTTAATACAAGTAATAATATGCACAGTCTATGAGGTAAATTAAATGTTCCTTGTGCCAACTTGTGTCACGAACCATCGAAATTTATGGCATTAATTGGAAATGAGGCGAAGCGACAAGTAAGGATATGGTTTTTATTGCTAAATCTGTCTCTAAAAATGATTTGACCATTCTGTTCATAAGGACGTCAAGGTTTTAAATGGTCGAAGATATAGATCTTTTTCTTTCATGTCATAAAGCTCATTTCTATTTTGCGCAAAGAAGCTTTTCTCGGCAAGTTGATTTATGTATGTATACACATTTTTATTACTGAGATTTCAGGACAAGGCTCTAATAATGTTTATGATACTTCACCACGAAGCGTTGATTCTGTCAGAACCTGGTCATATATCTCCGAGGTTTTGCAGTCTGAATTGGTGAACTGTTCAGATGATTCCAGTGATAACGAGAAGGATGACTTGGCCACCAAATACAAGATTGGCATCCAAGCAGAGATGCATAAAGTAGCGGCCAGGCCACGTCTTCTTCCTTACTATGATATGATCCAATGGGCTCTAGATCATGTAGATATATCAACCATAACCATCATCAGTGAGCAAAAGGTCACTATTGGGACCTTTAGACCAGAACACTTACAGGTGATGTACAAGTTGCCATCCATGTTGAACTTCACATATAATGTTGAGTTTCTGGAGGATTTTAAATAGAAGGAATGTGAGAAATACAGCAAAATCTTATTTGATTTGATCAAGGACTGGGTCTCACACCCCGCAAACTTCAGGGCAGATAGTAACGGAGTTTATTCCATATCTTCTTTGGAACCGCAGTTCAAATACATAGCAATGATGACGTATATATTGTATGGGAGAGAAGACACCACACATTTTTTTCTCCCATGGGTGCCTCTGATGCATACAGTCACAGAAGGTTCTTCCTTCGACTAGGCCAAACTTTTGTCAGATAGTCTAACTAGTCGGATTACAGAATATCAGATGCAGAGGGCGAGCGGGAAGGTTGGTTCATTTTTTATGTCTGCATACCTCATGGACGTTGTGTGTTTCATGACGCCTTTTCCCTTAATGAGTTGGAGCTGGGCTCCATCTGATGTTGAGCCTATCCATGTCTACCATTCAAAGCTTTGGGAGGATAAGGCCGTAGATTTCATATACGAAATTTTCAATTGGGTAATGGTATCGATGCATGTCACCATCTTCGGTAATCCACTACCCAGGATCTTAGATAGCATTGCGATCAATTTGAGTAGTGTGGTCGATTAGTACGTGGAAGTAGAATTTTCATACATCAAGGTTTTCAGCACTTCTGTTCCTCTTCATGCTCTACCATCATTTATACCCAATAGGCTAGCTTGTCGCGAGATCGCCAGGCAAACCGTGATTGGTGGCATAAGAAAAGAGCTTAACGGATTTTCAAAGAAGGTATCACCATCATTCCCCATTCATTTGAATACCTATTCTTTATTAGATTTCGGGCATGAGAAGGCCGAGGCAGCAGCCTTGGAAAATATTAAATTGGTTCACATTGAATTTAAGAAACACAACCCACACAGGGTCGTGAGTAATCACATGGCTATTTGTGGCTTTAAAAGATCTGAACACGAGAATTCACCTCATGATGATATTTTCTGAGGCACGAGATCTTATGCCTAAGTTTTGGCTCGGATACAAGCCTTGTCGCCCGAAGAGAGGGCCGATGTTTTCAAATTCCAAGAACACCGGTGGAGCTGCCTTCCCCCAGTATTACAGGATGAACCCAACGACAGTAGAGGTGTGGAAAATGGAAGCCGAGGGCTCCAAAGATTCAACACCTGACCAAGAAGAACACTAGGACAGGAAAGAGAAAACTGGGGGCCCAAAACAGGAAGCCGAGACTTCCAACCCTCCAAGCGAGCCAACCTCGTTTGTTACTCCGGGGAAATCATCTAAGCAAGTCGACAATCCCATCATTTATGTTACCCCCCTACAATCCACAAAGGGGATCCCATACACAGGTTGGATTTTCGGCGAAGAATTAACGCCCATAACAATGGAAGAGCTACCTCCGAATAAATTCTTCTTCGATAAGAAGAGAAAGGATGTCGTGAAACAAGAACTTTACAAAGAGGCAGGCACAATATCCAAGAAATTTAAAATTTTAACTAATGGGAGAGCTATGAAAAAAGAGGAATCTACAACTCAAATAGCAGGAACATTGGGGGCTTCCGCTACAGCAAACCAATATTTATTCAGGACCCTAAAGGATCAGCTGAAGTGCAAAAAAATAATTTGATCAAGACATTAGAGGCTAAACTAGCTACAACAGAGGCCACTGCCAAAGATCAAGTGAATACAGGTATAGAGCAAGCTAGAGTGGTTGATCAAAAGGAAATCGAGCGGCTCAAAGAAAATCTCGAACAAACATAGTTGATGGCTCAGACCAGTCAAAAACAGATAGACCAGCAAGGAGAATTGATAGAGCATCTATAGGCCAAATTAGAATTCGTCGAAAGACAGGTAATCGATATCAGGATATTTCAATCCCAAGCTATAGAAATTAGAAAAAGAGTGTCGGCAACTCAGCAAGGTATACTTGCTAAGGTGGAAATGATTCAAAACAATTGCCAACTCATTGATCGAGTATTGGAAAACCTCTCTCTCAGAGAAAAAGAAGCTAGAGGGGCTCGGGTTTCTTTCCAAGAGGCTATTATAGACATGACGAAAAGGGAAATAGGTAGTAGTTCCAGGTTTTCCATCCTAAAGCAGACCTGATGTAACATCTTTTTGAAATAATGGGAGTGTAACATATCCGAAGGCAGACAACAAGCTAAAGAGGTAAGAAAATCTTGTGAAGAAACTTTCGATTTTCTAGATGGGAGTTGTTTGGGTTCTGATGGTGAAAGAAGCACTGAGATACTCGGCCAGATCAATACAACCAAGTATCTACTCAATATCAAGGAAAATGAAGAAAGAGAGTTAGCTGAAATATCACAAATAACCCAAACAGACATAGTCCAAATAGATAAATGGCTAATTAAACCGAGTGTACAATTATGTTCTATCAGTGCCAAAGACCAATAGGTGGAAGGAAAGTTGCCACAATTGGTGAAGGATTGTTACACTTTTAAGGCAAATAATCAAGAAGAACCTTCTAAGTTGATATCCCAGCTGGTGGAGAAGTGTGTCATTTGCACAGAGCATGCGAAGAGGCAGGTTTCCAGTACCAAATAAGGATAGAGACAAAGAATTGAAACATTTAATCTCCTTTGTTGTAATCGAAAACCTTTGGAATGATTGAGATTCGAGCATATAGAAATTTTTATAAATATACACTTTGAAGAAAGAAAAAGGGTTGGACCTTTTTGATCGATTGTAATAGAGGCTATATCCTTTTGAGAATTAATACAAAGCAATCTGGAGACTCCTGATTCCGTCAAGACTGTGTTATGAGTTTGTTTTCTCTGTGATTTCATATTTAATTTCATTTCGCTTATATATGTCTGATGAATGTTTCACTACAATTTAGTAAAACATCTACTGTGGTGATCAATTTTTAGCCATCTATATCATTTATAGTTTTTCCTCTGTATCGGCTATTAGTAGGTACAAGACCTGTGAACCTTCTAGATTGTCATATTTTATGCTTCGTCAAATTCCTTCTTATCCTATTTTCTTCTTTTGTTTACAGGGTAAGATTCTCCCTTGATAGGAGCCTTGCTTTATAGACAGCTTAATGTTTTTCTCATATTTTACACATCATTTATTTGAAATATAGCTCAGTTAGGGAAAAAGGCCTTTGGTTTGCATTTTATCCTTTATATTGGATTCAAAGTTCTCTTTTATAAGATCAAATTGATACAACATAAAAACTTCCAAATCTCTTTTAAATTTTTCTGTTCCTCTATGACTGTTCCCATTGTAAGACAACCTAATATTGAACCCGGCTTATCGGACCAAACCCATATCTCTTTAAATATCTTCGATACTATACTTAAAACAGCCACCACCTGGGTAGAACTTGAATATTCATGGGCCGCAATTGAACGGGACATAAACATCCAGGGACAGTAGGAAGCGCGACAACGACAACCTAGAAATATGCCTTAGCTTCCTTTCCCGAAGGTTGATGCTATCCTCCTCCTTAATATTCACTCGCTTTTGAATGCCTAGACACTGTACTTTCTAAGCCTTAGGTACAGACTCTGGAACATATTTCTGGCGTCGTTGCCGAGGATGAAGTTACGAAACCTTTTCCCTAGGAAGAACGACATTCTCGCAAGTTTCATCGTTTGATAGTGAACAAAGAGTGAACACCCTCCAAATTATTTTCTTATATTTCACTTGGTGACTCCATGTTTAAACAAGCTGGCATCTGGCTGAAGGAATACCAGACAAAACCCAGAGAGCAAACAAACCACGCCTGTTTCCAATCCCAAAAAAAATACTGAAAACTAGAGGTTCCCTTAAGCCAACTACTGCAGTCTACCAACTTAAGTACCCACAACCCAAGACCAAGAGTTCTTTTGAACCTTCAACTTTGCACATTTCCCCTCCCGAAACCATCAATTCAATTTTAGCTAGCTCTGAGGTTAGAAGTGAAATCCATCTGACAACCTCTGTCATACACAAAGGTAAAAAACCCGCATTGAATTTATCAACGATCGATATCCCGCCAACTCTTCGTTTAGATTTCACGACCTCGTTGAGTCTCGAAGAGTATACCATACATTCAGATTCCATGCCCGCAGGTTCCCCTGACTACATTTCTTGCAAATCTGAAGAGCCAAGTCCTCACATCCCTTCTCACCCATCTTTGTTTTTCTCATCTCACGAAGAAGCTAAAGATTCACTTTTAGTGTTCCAGAACCCTCTTTATAATACATTGTTTCCCTATCTAGTAGTACCAATGGCAGCCCCTAGAGGAGGAGGTGGAGGGGCTCCAGGAGGAGGAATGGGAGGCCAAGGGCCTCCCCCGCCTCCTAGATTTTTCGCTAAAGTGGCTGTGAGATATACACCTTTGGTCCTACTCGTCCCTCTTCATGACCTTCCTGAAAATTATATAAAAAACTTACCAAAATTTATAGGGGAAGGAGACTTGACCGCAGCCGAACATATAAACTTCTTCGATCAGTTCGTGGATATCCTAGGTCTCGAGCATGAAGATGTGTATTTGAGGTTGTTTGTTCAAACTTTCGAAGGACATGTACGAACCTGGTTTCAAATCCCACCCGCGGGATCGATATTATCCTATGATGCCCTAGAAGACTCCTTCCTCAGACAATGGGGTGAAAGGAAAGACCACTTGTATTATTTGACCGAGTTTGGATCATTAAAGAAAAAGAATTCGGAAACAGTTATGGAATTTATTCAAATATTTAACAAGTTGTATAATAAGATCCCAGCCAAAGTTAAACCATCCCAACCTGCAGCCAAAGTAACCTTCGCGGGAGATTTCGAACCCAATTTCTCCCTTCTCTTAAGAGAAAGGCGAGGGGCTACCTTAACCCGAATGCAGGATGATGCTGTGGAAATCAAATCTAACATGATGGCCTCTGGAAAGTTGAAATCTAAGGTAGAAATGGGAAACCGAGAAACCAGATGTTTTAGGGAACAAGCAGGACCCTCAGGGTCTAATAGATCTACAAATGACAAAATGGATGATATGGCTAAAATAATTAAGGAGTTGTCGAATAAAATTTCCAGAATGGAGCTAGATCAATCCAAGGTTGATCCTTTCATTAAAGGAGAATTCAGAAGAAACCCCGACCCTCAAAATCAAAAAAGGCAGATTAAAAATGAAGACCAGAAAATTCAAACCCCTTTAAAAAATGAAAATTTTATAGGAGGAAATGACCTGGAAGATTTTGAGGGTCTGGAATAAGATGTGACAAATTTGGATGATGACTACACTCAACCTTATGTAACTAAATAAGATTACGAGAAGTATTTAAACACACCTCAACCATCAAATGAAGATGATGATATAAACAACACTGATTTTGTTGTATGTCAAGAAACGACCAATTATGTAATGGCTGAGATCCAACCTAGGTATAACCTGAGGTCTAAAAACAAAACTACGTTGATTCCTCGACCCAAGCAAATTCTCCCTAGAGGTGAAGTATATGTGCCCGCCCCGAAAGAGATCGAAACATCTAATAACAAAATAAAAGGGGCAGACTTGTTGGATCCCAAAACGAAAGAGGTTGAGAGCCAAACAAGGGAAATCAAGACAGTTGAGACACACACACCAGTAAATAAACTCATGAGTAATAAATCATCTTAGACAAATAAGTTGGAGAAGAAAGAGCCTAAGGTTTCAACTAGAGAAACAGACAAAGGTAGTGGCGGCTTTAGTTTTGAAAATGAGATAAACAGGATCAAAATATCGATTCCCCTGGTTGAATTAGCAAACAATCCTACATATCAAAAGCAGATAACCAAAGTGATAGGTTGTTCAGATCAAGAAAGTCAATCTGACGTGATAAATTTGGAAGATGATAAGCCCAATATCACTTTTGATCCACATTTTGAGGGTGCCAGAGACATCGTCGCTCCTTTCTATATCACCCTAAATGTGCATGATCGACTACTGCATAACTGCATGCTAGATTATGGAGCTTCACATAATGTGATGCCAAAAACTATTATGGATAGACTAGGCCTCAATATCACCAGGCCTTACATAGATCTCTAATCTTTCGATTCGAGAAGAGTTAAGTGCATGGGTATGATAAAATATTTAGTAGTCACCCTTGCACAAGTCCCAGTCAAAAGTGTCCTGATGGATGTAGTTATTGTTGATATTCCCCCAAAGTATGGCTTACTGCTATCAAGGTTGTGGGGAACCAAACTTGGGGGGTCCCTCCAATTAGACATGACTTATGCCACAATTCTTGTATTTGGTAGGCAACTTACTCGGTTATACAGGGAAACGAGGTTAGCCTATACAGTGAGCGATCCTCATAATCCTAACAATTTTCCTGTTTACATTGTTGATCAAGATCTAGGAAATTGTATTTTGTCTTTTTGATGATGGTATAGATAGCTGCACAAAAGAAAATTACATAGATGAGAAAGAATCCAAAAATGTGTATAGCACTGGGATCTGGAAAAAAAAAATTGACGGTGCCCTTTCATGTGAAGGAGCAGGTGCAGGGGTACTTTTTGTGGCACTTGAAAATAAATTTGTTGTCCCTTTCTCTTACAAGATTCAATGGGATATAGACTACACCAACAATGTATGTGAGTATGAAGCCTTAGTATTAGGATTGGAAGCTGCCAGGAAGCTGAACATAAAGAACCTAGAAGTATATGGAGACACAAAGTTGATAGTCAAACAAATGAATCGACAATATCAGGCCAAGCACCCGAGATTGAGATCGTACAAAAATTGTGCCTGGGATCTAATGGAAAATTTCTTCTCATCTGTAAATATCCACTTCATCCCATGCGCCGAAAATTTGCAGGCCGATTCATTATCCAAGGCAGCCTCGACGTTCGCTCCCCCTACATATTTTAAATTAAAATACCACATAGAGATAAGGCATAGACCATCCATCCCGAACAACATACAACACTGGCAGGTTTTCAAGGATGATGAATAGATCAGGAATTTCCTCGAAGTAGTGGGCGACGTCTCTGAAACTCACATTAATCAAGAGAATCAAAATCATCACACACGGATCGTGCAAGAAGGAGAAGACCCTCGTGAGTTCTGAGAAAAAATCGCTAACCATCGCATATTGGTTTTAAAAAATAATCAGATTCCAAAGGGACTAATCCCCCTGGAGAGACTTTTCGATCAGAATGACATGCCCTTAAAACCCACTCTACAACCCCAACCAGAAGAGGTTGAATATTGCAATCTAGGGATGAAAGAGGAGCCTAGGATGGTGAAAATATCAAAATACCTTCCTCCTGAGGTAAAAAAAAAAGTATAAAGATTTGCTCGCACGATATAAAGATGTTTTCGCTTGGTCTTACAAAGAGCTTAGAACCTACGAAACTACTGTGATCAAACACAAGATACCTCTGAAGCCTGGTGTCAAACCCTTTAGGCAAAAACTTAGACAAATCAACCCTATCTTATTACCCATAGTCGAAAGGGAAGTTAAAAAGATTTTTGACGTGAAAATAATAGTATCACTGAGATACTCCGATTGGGTAGCAAACCTAGTCCCGGTTAGTAAAAAGAGTGGGGAGATTAGACTGTGTGTTGATTTCAGAAATGTAAATAAATCTTCCCTCAAAGACAACTACCCTCTACCTAAAATGGATCACGTTTTAGAAAACGTAGTTGGGGAAAATAGGATGTCCATGATCGACGATTTCTCTGGGTATAATCAAATTGCTGCAAATGAACAAGATAAAGAAAAAGAAGCCTTCACTACATCCTGGGGTACATTCATGTATGATAAAATGTCTTTCGGTCTAATGAATGTAGGTGCCACCTTCCAATGTGCTATGGATATCGCTTTCATCGATGAAAGAGACAAGTTTGTGGTTATCTATCTTGATGATCTAACCATTTTTTTTAAGTCTAATGAAGATCATTTAATACATCTCAAATAGACTTTCAAAAAAAGTCGCAGGTTTGGTCTGTCTTTAAACCCCAAAAAGTCTCACTTTGCCATGCGAGAAGGTAAACTCCTGGGCCATATTGTGTCCCGGGACAGAATTAAAATTGATCCTAGCAAGGTTCAAGCTATAGACACAACAAATATTCCTAGAAATGTAAAGGAAATTTAGTCATTCTTAGGAAAGATAAATTTTTTGAGGAGGTTTATCCCAAACTTTGTTGAAATTGTGAAATTGATCACAGGTATGTTAAAGAAAAATAGCGAAGTGAAATGGACAGCAGAGGCCAAAGAATCGTTTGCACGTATCAAGAAGGTTATAAGCGAGGCACCTGTACTGGAAATCCCTGACTATCTAAAGGATTTTCTCATTTTCTCATTCACCTCCAAGCATATAATTGTCACGGTGCTCCTCCAGAAAAATGAAGAAGGTTTCGAACAACCGATAGCTTTTTTCAGAAAAAGTCTCATAGACGTAGAACTCAAATACGATATAATGGAAAAACAAGCATATGCTATGGTGAAGGCATTAAAGGCTTTCAGAACTTATGTATTGCATTCCAAGATAATTGCATATGTACCTATTAGCTCTGTAAAAGAAAATTTAGTTCAGCCTAACAGTGATGGAAAAAGGGGACATTGGCTTACTAAAATTCAAGAATTTGATCTGGGGATAAATTCAACGAAACTAGTAAAGGGTCAAGGTTTGGCTAAACTCTTAGTTGAATCAAATTTTAGAGCCCTCGATATAAATATCCTACAAGGATGTGAAGAAGGTGAGAATATGAACGAGCTCTACGAGCAAACAAGTGAAATCGGAATCGAAGAAAAGTTTGCATCCTCTAATTGGTACAAGAACATAGTATCCTACCTACTGAGTTTGAAATGCCCAAGTGATTTATCCCCATCCAAAGCAAAAACGCTAAAATTGCAGGCAGTCAAATACTGTATATCTGAGATTCAATTATATTGGAAGGACCCACTTGGCTTCCTGTTGGTTTGTTTGGTTGAATCTGAAACAGAGAAGGTCATAAGCGAATTCCACGAAGGAGTGTGCGAGGGACATCACGCTTGGAGAGCAACAGCTTATGAAATCCTGAGGGCAGGGTATTATTGGCCTAAACTTTTCTCAGACGTCAATGCCAAAGTCAGGGCTTGCAACCCTTGCCAATTGTTCACAGGCAAGCATAAACTCTCAGTGCTACCGTTAATCCTGATCAAAACAGAGGCTCCTTTTCAGCAGTGGGGACTGGATTTTATAGGCGAAATTAACCCCCATTCCATCACTCAACACAAATGGATCCTAACCACCACAGATTACTTCACTAAATGGGTGGAGGCTATTCCAACCAGAAGGGCAACAAATTTGGTGGTAATAGATTTCCTAGAAGAAAACATTTTATCCAGATTCGGCTGCCCCTGAAAGATAGTCACAGATAACACCCAGTCTTTTAAATCTATGGCTATGATCAGTTTTTGCCAAAAATACAATATCATGCTCAACCATTCCATGACATATTATCCCCAAGGAAATGGACTGGTCGAGTTTTCGAACAAGAGTTTGATCAATATAATTAAGAAAGTGTTGAACAAGAACAAAAGATCTTGGCATGTACATTTAAAATACACATTATGGGTGAATCGAATAGGCACGAAAAAATCCATCGACACCTCTCCTTTCTAGATGGTGTACGGGACTGGCGTGGTATTACCCATAAATCTTGCGCATCCCATTTTGAAACTGTGATAAGACGAGAAAGAAGAACCGAATCATGTCACAAGAAGGATGAACCATCTAATCGAAGTACAATAGCACAGGGTCAAAGTGGACAAAAGGTTGCAAAAATACCTTGACGACATGAAAACGTTATTCGACCGGAAGGCAAAAGACAGAGAGTTTCTCCCTAGTGATTTAGTCTTGAAATGGGATGTCAGAAAGGAAGATTTGGCGAAATACGATAAATTCGATCATATATGGTATGGACCGTTCAAAGTCGCAGCTCTCGAAGGCAAAAATGTGTTCCTATTAGAAAATATGGACGGTAAAATCTTCAATACCCTTGTTAACGGGCATTATTTAAAACACTACATCAAATAAATGGTTCCCAAAAGATTTCCATGGTATATACCGGTTTGTATTTGCTTTATATCTCATGATTTCTTTGGGGTAAGTTTATTTTCACTTGTAATTAATTAGGTCAATAATGTTGTAGAAGTAGAGATACACAATTTCCAATACATTCAACTCTTTTAAAAGATACTCTTCGTGTTTACAGGATGTCGGCTTGCGACCTAAACAAGCGAAAGGAGAAAACAGAAAGTCATATATCGGAGACTAAATTCGCCGAAAACAGGTAATAGAAAAGGTTTTCGGTTATTTTAAAATGGTAAGGCAAACGTACGAATTCATGAGAATTTTGTTCTTTAAGAAAACAAAGGTCTCCAAAGCACCATAACGGTCCTGTCAATATAATGTTTTCGCTTGACTTTTTTTTTTAAAAAGAACAATTACTTGCTCTGGGTCCTAAGAATTTAACTTAAAATAAAGATAGGAGGTAGTTAAAATAAGCAGAAAAAGTAAATCATCTCTGGGAAAAGGTTTTCGACCCCTATTTATTAGTGTACAAACCTTTGTCCATCACCTTTCTTTCGGTCTTCAGATTTACCTTCTTAAAAACCCAAGTATCTTTCCAGGTTTATATACATAGGGGGAAGAGATTATGTTTTAACTTTGAAAGCTGTAAAGCATATTTTGGAAAGTAAGTTGGTCTTCACAACTCCTCGGTCTCTTACTAAACAAAGTTATGCATAGGTTGATACTGACTATTCTAGGTTTTTCAACAGTTTCGAAAGATTGAGGCTTGCTCGAAGGAAAACCCCTAGAAACAATTTTTCCCCTTTTTCCCTACAGACTAAGGTGTTGTGAAAGTTAAGGGAAGGTTGGTACCAAGTAATCAAAGTAAGTTGACAGACCTTCATTGCAAAATATTACAGAGATATCACCCCTCATACAAACTGATTGCCCCCACTTCGTGTTCTAAAAAGTAAATTATAAGACAGATGGTGAAAGGAAAGTCATATTTAATTGTCCATATAGTCCTAAGAGACAGTGAAAGGAAATTCAAAAATGATTGCCCTCGTCTCGGCATTTAAATGCATAAATATATTTCGAAGTGGTGAAAGGAAATTCAACAAAAAGGGCCAGATAACTTCACCGAGGTACTGAACAGGCTCGCTGGTAGTGAAGCAATATCTGAGATATCTATAAGGTTGTTATGCATGAATTTCACTCTACTCTGGTAATCAATTTTCTCAAAACCGGATCTACATCCTAAGTTCAGACAGGGCTCCCCGATTAAAAACATGTAATAAACTTTGTTTGATGCAAACCAAAAGCCACAACATCTGTTGGATTTCATAGGACTGTTTTGATCGTCTTAATGCAGACCTAAATTCAGTAAAGAGAAAGAGAAAGTCATGAAAGGTACTGCAGCTGAGTGTGAAACGTATTTGAGTGCTGAAAATCTTTTCAGAAGTGAAAGACAAAATCTCGTCTTCCCTCTGTATACCCTTTCCTTAGGCGAGCTTCGCAGAAGTGAAACCAATGACTCCATTTACCCAATACAAGCACGTGGTCTACTGTTCTTCTCATCTCTCATGGAAACGGGATCCTTAGTTGGAGCTTATGTTGGAGACACCTTTTTCGACTAGTTTTAAGTGTAATTCTTGCAATCAAAGGTTGGTCATTTAAGTTGTCTTTTACTTCGCGACCTTTACCCTTTGAAAATATCAGTATACCCGATATGCAAAGTGGCGAGGGTCATTTTACTCCTAATACCATTTCCTTTTAACCATGAACAAGCTTTTTCTTTTTTCTTTACCTCGAGATATCGTTTTTCGAGTGTTACAAGTCACACTATTTCTAAGCCCCGATGCGCGAAGTCGCGAAGTAACCTTAAAATTTTACCCAGGTTAGCGCCAAGAGTAAAGTTCCTTAAACCTTAGATAAGCGTTGTTGGTATTTCGCGTCTCGGCGTTTTCCCTCCCCAAAAGTCTTACAATCATAACTCTGATAGGCAAAATCGCAAGACGTTCATGCAAGTTATTTGGGTTAGTGTCAGGGGTGAATAGTTTTTAACCATAGTTAAACTCTATCAGGATTTCGCAGCTCAGCATACGTTTCTCCCAAAAGCTATACCTTTGAATCCCCACATCGCGAAGTCACGATATTACTTAAATATAAATTAATTAAACACTTAATATGGTTTACCTTCTGGCTTAACTAGATCACATCATCACGATCTCGGAATTTCACAACTCGGCATACGCTCCTCCTGGGAACTTTACCTTCGAAGTCCTGAGTCATGATATTAACTAAACATGATTAATCAAAGGCTTAATCCAGATTATGTTTTCGCTTAACTAGATCACACCATCACGATCTCGGGTTTTAGTTGGTTGAAAGGCTAGAGTGAAAACTCTTGATACGGTGAACGCCTAAAGGTTGATTAAAGTTTAAGAAAACCTGATTAAAGAAACTAAGCCATCTTAATCAGTGTTTAATACAAGTAATAATATGCACAGTCTATGAGGTAAATTTAAATGTTCCTTGCGCCAACTTGTGTCACGAACCGTCAAAATTTATGGCATTAATTGCAAATGAGGCGAAGCGATAAGTAAGGATATGGTTTTTATTGCTAAATTTGTCTCTAAAAATGATTTGACCATTCTGTTCATAAGGACGTCGAGGTTTTAAATGGTCGAAGATATAGATATTTTTCTTTCATGTCATAAAGCTCATTTCTATTTTGCGCAGAGAAGCTTTTCTCAGCAAGTTGATTTCTGTATGTATACACATTTTTATTACAGGAGAGCTAAGTCACAATCCTCTGTCATGGCCCCACGAAAAGCGTTCAAGGAAAGTGTTGAGATTTGAGGACAAGGCTCCGATAATGTTTCTGATACTTCACCACGAAGCGTTGATTCTGTCAGAACCTGGTCATAAATCTCTGAGGTTTTGCAGTCCGAATTGGTGAACTGTTCAGATGATTCCAGTGATAACGAGAAGGATGACTTGGCCACCAAATACAAGATCATCATCCAAGAAGAGATTCATAAAGTAGCGGATAGGCCAGGTCTTCTTCCTTACTATGATATGATCCGATGGGCACTAGATCATGTAGATATCCCGACCAGAACCATCATCGGCAAGAAGAAGGTCACTATTGGGACCATTAGACCAGAACACTTACAGGCGATGTACAAGTTGCCATCCACGTCGAACTTCACATACAATGCCAAGTTTCTGGAGGATTTTAAACAGAAGGAATGCGAGCAATATGGAAAAAGCTTATCTGATTTGATAAAGCAATGGGTCTCACACCCTGCGAAGTTCAAGGAAGATAGTAACAGAGTTTATTCCATATCTTCTTTGGAACTGCAGTTCAAATATGTAGCAATGATGACCTATAGATTGTATGGGAGAGAAGACACCACACATTTTTTCCTCCTGTGGGTGCCTCTGATGCATACAGTCACGAAAGGTTGTTCCTTTGACTGGGCCAAACTGTTGTCAGATAGTCTAACCAGTTGGATTACAGAATATCGGACGCAGAGGGCGAGTGGGAAGGCCACTTCATTTTTTGTGTCTGCATATCTCATGGATGTCGTGTGTTTCATGACACCTTTTCCCCTAATGAGTTGGAGATGGGCTCCATCTGATGCTAAGCCTATCCATGTCTACCATTCAAATCTTTGGGAGGATAAGGCCGTAGATTTCATATACAAAATTTTCAATTGGGTAATGGTACCGATGCATGTCACCATCTTCGGTAATCCACCGCCCAAGATCTTAGATAGCATCACAGTTTATTTGAGCAGTGTGGCCAACTGGTAAGTGGAAGCAGAATTTTCATACGTCAGGGTTTTCGACGCCTCTATTCCTCCACATGCTCTAAAATAATTTATACCCGATAGGCTGGCTTGTCACGAGATCTCCAGGAAAACCGTGATTGGTGACATAAGCAAAGAGCTTAAAGGATTTTTGAAGAAGGTATGGCTATCGTTCCCCATTCATTTGAATACCTATTCTTTATTAGATTTCGGGCATGCGAAGGCCAAGGCAGTAGCCTTGGAAGATATTAAATTGGTTCACATTGAATTCAAGAAACACGACACAGACAGGGTCGTGAGTAATTACATGGCTAGTTGTAGCCTTAAAATATTTGAACACGAGAATTCGCCTCATGATGATATTTTCTGAGGCGTGAGATCTTATGTCGAAGTTTTGGCTCAGATACAAGCCCTGTCACCCAAAGAGAGGGCTGATGTTTTCAAATTCCAAGAACACCGACAGAGCTTCCTTCCCCCAGTATTACACGGTGAGAACCCAATGACCATAGAGGTGCAGCAAATGAAAGCTGAGGGCTCCAAAGATTCAGCACCCGACTAAGAAGAACACCAGGACATGAAAGACAAAACCGGGGGCCCAAAACAGGAAGCTGAGACTTCCAACCCTCCAAGCGAGCCAACCTCGGTTGTTACTCCGGGGAAATCATCTAAGCAGGTCGGCAATCCCATCGTTTCAGTTATCCCCCTACAGTCCACAAAGGGGATCCCATATGCAAGTTGGATTTTCAGTGAAGAATTAACACCCATAACAATGGAAGAGCTACCTCCGAATGAATTCTTCTTCGATAAGAAGAGAAAGGTTGTCGTGAAATAAGAACTTTACAAGGAGGCAGGCACAGTATCCAAGAAATTTAAAATTTTAACTGATGGGAGAGTTATGAAAAAAGAGGAATTTGCAACTCAAATAGCAGGAACATTGGGGGATTTCTCTACAGCAAAACAATATTCAGTCGGGACCCTAAAGGATCAGTTGAAGCAAAAAAATCGTTTGATCAAGACATTAGAGGCTAAACTAGCTACAGTAGAGGCCGCTGCCAAAGATCAGGTGAATACAGGTATAGAGCAAGCTAGAGTGGTTGATCAAAATGATCAGGGGATCAAAATTTGCTCAATTTTCAAAGTGCTCGGATTGAGACGAAAACAATTCCATTGCGTCCGTCTCGTTTTCCTGATTTTGGCGGTATATTTATTTTCGCGAAAGGAGTCCGTATGGAGGAGATATCGCGATTTGACCGCCAAGTCAAACAGTTAAAAATTGGGGTGCTGACTGTACCTGTTCGTACAGTCCGTACGGCCACGTGGAGGGCCGTACCATCATGCTGACGTGGTAGAGGAGGACGTGGTGCATTGTTATTGGATGGTGGTTGCCTAATCATGTGTTTCCACATGTCATTTGCAGCGAATAATGTGGCCCAATCCGTTGGCGCCACGTGTCCCTTTACAACTGGTTCATGTGTTTATATGTATAAAAATGATTTGGGGAGTCCGCAGGGTTCGACCCCCGGACCTCCCCCACAGTGTAAAGCCCTATTGAAACTCCGCTAGCCAACTATCCATTGTGTGTTCCTTGTTACGAAGGCGGGGAATATTATATTTGAATTTGCAATGTTTTATATTGGAATGGGGGGTCGGGCCGGGGCTTAGCCCCGACCCGTGGATATATGGAAATGTATATATGACCAATGTATTTGGCTGTTGGCGTGTTTACATTGCAATTTATTGCAATGTTTTGTATACCATATAGTTATATGGCTGTGTATTAAAAATGCGCGCGATTATTACAATACATTGTAATGTATTTGGGGTTGGCACGTGGTTTTGAACCCGCAACCCGTAATATATATTGTGCGGGGTTTAATTTTATAATATGTAATACATTGTTAATGTGTGTGGGTTTGTATTGCGCGGTTGGCACGGTTTTGGAACGGGCCAACGACTTTTGCGCCCAGCCTATGGTTGCATGAGCATATGACCGAATGCCGAGGCGGTTGGGGGCTGGAGGCGCCCTAACCGTTCTACAGTTTGGACCAGTGCGTGGTTGCGTACGGGTCTTGGTTTTTCCGCTTAAATGAGCGTGTGTGCCAGGTTTGGAGAACAAAGGGTGCAGATTGTAGAACCAGAGACGGCAAAGAAGAAGGGGAGACTTCAAGGAGGCTATCTTCTTCATTTTTCGACCGTTTCAGGAGCCGTCAGAGCCTAGACAGGGGTTTTGGGACGCTGTGGAGCCATTGGAGCAGTCATTTT
>CBVK0100552306.1:0-19842 GCA_900067695.1 Picea abies
GGTATTGAAAACGGAAGGTAAGAACCTACGTAGGCAACAAGTAAAATGATTGTGCCAACACCTACCTTCGGTTGATGCATAGAGGTTTTTTTTAGGACATATTTAGAGCCCAACAACTACCACGAATATACAATCCTTATCTTACACCCGAGGAAGACCTATGATGAAATCCATTGATATGCTTTCCCATTTTCTCTCCAGTATAGGAAGTGGTTGCAAGAACCCTGCTGGATGAAAATGTTCATCTTTATTTTGTTGGAAAGTAGTACATTCCCTAATGTGGCACATGATGTCTCCCTTGAGTCCTTTCCAAGATAACCTTTCTCTTATCTTCTTGTAAGTATTAAGAAATCCTTAGTGTCCTGCCACTGGTGAGTCATGGAATGCTTGAAGCACCTTTATTTTGAATGAGGATTATGGAACTAGATAGATCCTCCCTTTGTAATAAATGATGTCATTCTTGGCCATGTACCTGTCATCTTGTAGTTTTCCATCCATCAAATCACATGCAAATTTTCTTTTAGAATACTCCACTAGTAGTGGGGACTTCCAGTCAATTGATATTTCTGTCATGGAATATGTTGAGGGTCTTCTTGATAAGGCATCCGATACTACATTATTATTACCCTTGACATATTATATATCAAATTTGTAAGCTGGGATCTTTCTTACCCATTTTTGTTGCCTCTCATTAAGGTCTTTCTAGCCCAAAAATTATTTGAGGCTATTGTGGTCAGTGCTCACCACAATTTTTTCTCCAACTAAATATTTCCCGAATTTAGATAACGTGTGCATTATGGCCAACATTTATTTATCATAGATGGTATAGATCATCTCAAGACCCCTCAATTTGTAGCTCTCATAGGAAATAGGATGCTTATTTTTCATAAGGACAACCCCAACTCCTTCCCCTGATGCATCACACTCTAGTATGAAAGGTTGAGAGAAATCAGGTAGGGATAGTACAGGGAAATTACTCATCACTTTCTTCATCCTCTCAAATGTAACATGTGCTTCATAATTCCAAGAAAATGCCCCTTTTCTGGTTAGATTTGTTAGTGGTGCACAAATTTGGGAGAAGCCTTTGACAAATTTTCTGTAGTAGCTACAAATACCAAGGAAGCCTTTTAGTTATGTAATTTTCTTAGGAGTAGGCCAATCAATGATAGCTTGTATTTTCTCTTGATGAACATGTACCCCCTTTTCCCCAACAATGTGTCCCAAGTAGAGAACCTCAGTCATACCAATCTCACACTTAGATTATTTTGCATATAAGGACTGTTTATCCATGATTCTCAAGATTTCATCCACATGTCTTAGATGGTCCTCCCATGTCTTATTATAGATCAAAAAATCATCAAAGAAGACAAGCAATTATTTTCTCAGTTGCTTGTCGAACACATGGTTCATACAAGACTGAAAGGTAGCCAAAGCATTAGTGAGGCCAAAGGGCATCACAGAAACTCATAATGTCCAAAGTGACATCTAAAGGAATTTTTATGTATATCTTGCTCTCTCATCCTGACCTGATGATAGCTAGAGCGTAAATCTATCTTTGTGAAGTAGACTGCACCATGTAGTTCATCCAAAAATTCATCAATCTTAGGGATGGGGTGCCTATTCTTGATGATTCTTTAGTTTAGGGCTTGGTAAACTATGCACATGTGCATAGTCCCATCCTTCTGTTTCACCAATACCATTGATGATGCAAATGGGATTGAGATTGGTCTGATATGTACCATGGATAGAAAATCCTTGATTGCACTTTCTATATCATCTATATGCTTGTTAGGATGCCTGCAAGGTGTGGTTATTACTGGTTCAACACCCTCCTCCAAATCAATTATGTGTTCAAATCATTTATCTGGGGGTTGACCTGGAGGGATCGGTTCAAACATTGTTTTGTGCTTATGAAGGATTCTTTGCATGTCGGGAGGATATTTTTTGGGATCTCCATTTCTTGTCTCCATAATAAAACATCCAGCTGCGTAGGCCACCTCTTCATGCCTGAATATGGCATGCATATTTTTGGCATTCACTACTCTAGGTGAGTCCCATGTCATTCTCTTGAGTGTGATCTTTTTTCCCTCCTCATTGTTGAAGGATATTTCCATGGTATTATAGTTGGTGGTAATAGGCCCCAAGGTGATCAGCCATTGGACCCCTAATATAATATTTGTATTTGGAATTTACACCACATAGAATTCTTGTACCAAGGTGTACCTGCCCAATGCCAAGCTCATTTGGGGAATATATCTGTCACATGCCACAATGCGTCCACCTTCTACCCAAACTAGAAAACCCTCAAATGTTTTCGTGGGAATGTGCCTCCTTTCTACCATAGCCACATCGATGAAATTATGTGAAGCCCCTCCATCAATCAATATTGTAGCTCTTTTCCTTCGCACCACACCTTTCATTCGAAAAGTGTTGAATTTGGGTACCCCACTCATAGAAGCTATAGTGACCTTCTTGAGGCCTTCCTCATGTGGTGTGGGTACTTCATTCTCCTGTACCTTCTTAGCTTGTTCTGTTGCCTTATGACTTGTGTATATATTATGAGGAGCTCCACTTTCCTCATCTTCACTATCTGACACTATCTCAATATAATGAATCTTCCCCTTACTCCAACACTTATGCCCTGGCTTCGAAAAGTGTTGAATTTGGGTACCCCACTCATAGAAGCTATAGTGACCTGAGGCCTTCCTCATGTGGTATGAGTACTTCATTATCATGTACCTGCATAGCTTGTTTTATTTCCTTATGACTCATGTGTATATTACGAAGAGCTCCATTTTCCTCTTCTTTAGATTCATCTCCACTATCTGACACTATCTCAATATAATGAATCTTCCCCTTTCTCCAACATTTATGACTTGGCTTCCATGATTCCCTACATGTATAACCCAATTTTTTTCTTCTCAATTCCCTCCTGATAACATCATCTAATGGTCCCTTTCCCTTTTCCATTAGTCTTGTATCTCGTCCTCTAGGAAGGATTAGGGCCTTGGGTGTAACTTTTATCCTAATGGCTTCTCCAGTCAAATCCCCGGTGCACTCAATAAAATCATGTAAGGTATCAGGCTTGAAATCCTTGACCCACCCATGCAAAGGCTTAGTCAATGCCTCTATGTAAATCATCATCAACCTGGATTTATATATATCTGGCACCTTCACTGCTTAAATCATCATCAACCTGGATTTATATATATCTGGCACCTTCACTGCTATCCTCTGAAAGTCCTCAATGAAATCCTCCAGTGAACTTGTTTGTTTAATCTATGTGAGCTCCCTAAAGTGAAGCTCTGGATCCTCCCTGTCAAACCTATCTATGAGCCTCTGAGTGAAGTCCAAATAAGAGGTGATATGCTCATGCCCTAAGGTGGCCATTCCATGAAACCACCAATCATGAGCTTTTCCCATCAAGTGTATTGTGTGAATTTTATGGAATTTCCCTCCTCCATGGTGTTCAACTGTAAATATGCATCTAATTTTTGCACCCAAGTCATGGATGAAATCTGACTAGACCCATCAAAAGTAGGCAACTCCATTATGCTTTCTTTGTGCCCCAAGTCATTGTCCCCCATGTGATATTCCTTTGACTTTTTCTTGATTCTGATATGAAAATACTCTCCCAAAGAGATATGTCTCCTAAACCCAACACTCATATGTTTATAGTATCTGTACATAGTATCCCACTCATCCTCCATGGCCTCCTGATTCAAGGGATTATATTCCCTTGGCTGAGTGTTTCTGAATGTAGGTAGATAAGGTCTGGGAGTGGATCTACTAGCCACGTGAGAATGGGAAGGTGTGCTCCCTGTAAGAACCTGGTGTATTGACTCCTCTTGAGGCCCATTTCCTCGTTGGGAACCACTAGCTCCATTATTTCCTTCGAACGGGGGTGGATCTTGGCCATGTTTATGTTCCATCAAGTATTGTGAGACAATTCGTTGTTTCCTACCATGTTCTTCCAGTAGAGCTATCATTCTGTCTTGGCCCCTTTGCCTACTCCTCTCTTCCAATAAAGCTATCATTATGTCTTTCCCCCTTTGAAAGTTCATAGGGGACAATTTCAAATCTGCTTGGCCCTTGGAAAAATGCTCTTGCATTTCCCCCAAATGGTGTTGCAATGCTCCGTGTTTATTCTGCAAGGTGTCAAATACCTTCTCTAACAATAAATTCTTCTTTGACTCTTGATTCTCACCCATACTTTCCTCTTGATTCTCTGTAACTGAATCACCTGTAATTGGTTGTCCCCCACGACCTCTTCTTTTGGGCATTCATAGTTAGTCATAGTCTGGCGAAGGGGATTCTCTCTGATAACATTATAATTTTCCCAACCAATTTCTGCTAGGAACTAGTGTTTGATGTTTGTTGTTTGGGTTTTTGTTTTTCACATTCTTGTTACAGAAAGAAGTGTTGGTGTGTTTTGCAGAGTTCTTATTGCAGGGAAGACATTACAACAAACATAAAACACAACATAATGAAAGAAAGACACAAATATTGCAACAAAACTTCAGATTTGACCTTTATTTAGTAATATAAATGATCTTCATACATAGATCCGCATATATGGTAATATAGAGATATATATAGCCTCCGAGACTCACACAAATGAATGATGCTTAGGACAAGACCATTTTTTTTTCCTTTATAATATGAAACCCTCATATCTAATGTTGATTTGGCCCTTAGTGGTTGGATCTGGTGCTGGTGTGCCCCTTGACTGGATGGAAAGGCTCAATAATTCACCCCCCTTGAAGATGGCTACCAAATAACTTGATATCACTGTCAAACTGTAGATCAAGAGTTGTATAGAGAATATGGAGCAAGTTGGGGCCCAAACCCTTAAGTCTTCCCTTCAAACCTTAATCCTCCTCAGTGACGGTTGTGCCCCTCTTTAGAAATTCGCCCCCCAAGTCACAATATAGCAATAAGCAGAAGAATCCCTCATGTAAATGTTGCAAAAAGGAGTTAGGGCACTAGTAATGAACTCATGATAAAGTATGGATGCAGATCTAGTCTCCTTGAAGCAAATCAAACCTTTCTTCTTCTAGTGGTGTGCCCCTTTTGCTGGAAAAACCCTTAGATCTACACCCTATCCAACAAATAACTGAATCTTGATAACCTGTGTCTGAGTAGAATGGTTAAGGAGGAATCTTTTACCTCCTTGACCAAGCTTAGACCAGGAACAGAGGAATCTTTCACCTCCTTGCTGGTCTCTAGGGTTTATTCACTCAAAACCCTCAAAACGTAAGCTACATAGCTCAATAACTCAAGAGAATAATATTCCAGAATGAGGAGTGAGGTGCCCTCCTCTTCCTTTTATACCTCCATGATCTAATTTGTTGTTGAGTTACTTTTTCATTTGCTAAGGTTATTTTTAAGTTACATAACTTTTTTTTCCCTTTTAACTCATGTCACTTTAATAATATAACATTAGTTCTCCTAGTGACATTTCCACACCTCAAATTCCCCTTTTTTCACCTTGGACTATAGTCTAGAGGGGTAGCTAGACTACTAAATCCTCATGTGCTCATGTCAAAGAGGAGGGGACATTACACATTATGTTTATAGATTGATGTATTTATTCATTTGCTTGTCCCACATCCTTTCATTTCTCTAATGTTAGTGTAACAACCTACTAATAGAGAGATTTTACTCACAATTCTGCCAAAATCCTCAATACCCTGCATAGTGTCAACATCTTTTTTTCCTTCTAATGCAAAGCTACAAATTAAATGATAATAATAATGATAATAATAATAATAATTTAATTTAATTTTAATGCCATGATATAGTCATACACCAAATTGATGTATGTGACCCCTTGTTTGTGGGACAAAGGACCTTCTCTATACAATGATTTGACTTCTTAAGTCTAAAAAGGTGTGCATAGACTACCCCTCTAGATTTGAACCCGTGACCTCCTAAGAAAAAACATATACTTTTAACAATTAAATCCACTCTTAAAATTAATCCCAACACTTATGAAAGCAAAGTTTTCTAAACCAACATTTAATTTAAGTTTAAAAAATAATTTGTAAACCAAGATCTTTAATTTAAGTTTAAAAAATATCTTGTAAACCAAGATCTAATTTAATAGAAGGATACCATATTATACTTTGAGATTGAGTGATGTCATTAAAATAATTTGTAGACAAATATTTAATTTAATAAAAGGATACCATATTACACTTGAGATTTAGTGATGTCATTATCATCTTGTCCTTAGAGATAGTGCATGTTGAAAAGGTACAAAATGATGTATGGCTTCTAGGTGTCATGCACAAAATTGTCGCCAATTAGTCAAGTAACATAGTTGGGCCATGTAATATATACATAAACATTAATAATGATAAGTGCATTTACAACCCTCTTGGAATTTTAAAAGTACAAGTAAATACATAATGATAAGTGCCTTTACAACCCACTTGGAATTTAAAAGTATAAGTAAATACATAATGATAAGTGCCTTTACAAAAGAGTGATTATTGCAACAATAGGGCTTTGGCTGAGCATTGACTTACGGCACACGGTGGCCCAATGGGCCCACCTCGAGTGCTCAAATGATTTGGCCTTGTTTCGTTTTCTTTTTATTGAAAGATTGATGGTGTCAAAATGATTAACTATTGCCTTATGTGTCATATTTATTGTGCTTATAAATTGACATATTTTTATAAAGGTATTAAATTTTTTTGGTGTCATAATCATGATGGGTAATTTACTAATCATGATAAATGCATTTTGGTGGTGGACTTGGATTGACATAAACGAACCAACCATGACACCAAAACCATCCAAAAATGATTGCGTTTTTTTTCTGATTTAATACAATTATAAATATGCATATTTAAAAATTCATAATCATGAGAAAACTACATAATCATTGGAAAAAATATACTTACTTATTTTAGTGGACTTGCGTTAACTCATTTTGCAATTTATGTCTCTAGGTATATTTTAGGGAGAAAGAATGACACTTAAGATGCCACCCCCTTTGGAGAAAGAATGACACTTAAAAGATGTCACCCCCTTGGGAGAAAGAATGACACTTAAAAGATGCCACTCCCTTGGAGTTATAAACCAAACATAACATGCTCATATGTATAATAGTATAATATGTGTTGGGTGTTTTTTTTATAAATTATTTATAAGTATATTTGTATTAAAAGTTTTGTTAATTTAAAAGTTGGATTTGAAGAGTAATTTTATTAAATTGATGTGATAAGACTTTCTCTCACTTGAATATCAATATTGTCAATTTTAATGTCATTTTTTCAAAGTTATGGTTTGCATATATGTGATACCTATAATTCTATCTTATTATAATGGTATAATTTCATTTTTATATGAGAATTCTATTTATTTTAGCTATATGACGTATTACCTATATTTTTATATTTAGATTTTATTCATTTTAATTATGCGTATCATATTCCTATTTTTATGTTGGGATTTTATTTATCACGCACAACAATCATGAGATATAAGTGGTCTATAAGCTATTACCTACACCAAAAACTCCATCTCTTCACTTTAATATTAACAGAAAAAGTTGTTTCACTTCCTATGTCTAGTACTAATTACATCAAAAGTCGTTTCACCTTCTCACTTTAGTACTATCACCAAAAAATGTTTCACATCCTTACTTATATACTAGCACCAAAAGCTTCACCCCAATCCCTCACTCTAACACTAACCTTCAACCCAATCTCTCACTTCGATACTAGCACCAAACACTTCACCCTGGAAATTGTAAGGTATGTGTGTTTGTTCATTGTACCCAAAGCTTCCCCTCCTCACTTTAGTACTAGCACCAAAAGTTGTGTCACCTCCTCACTTTGGTACTAGCACCAAAAGTTGCGTCACCTCCTCACCTTTTGTGCTATCACCAACTGCTTCACTCCAATCCCTCACCCTAATATTAATATTCATTCTAGTCCCTCACTTCAATGCTAAGCTTCACCTTGCTCCCTCACTCTAATACTAGCACAAAAAGTTTCACTTGGTCCATCACTCCCTCACTCTAGCACTAGAACCAAATTCTTCACCTTAATCACTCACTTTGATACTAGAACCAAGACCTTCACTTCTTTCCCTCATATTTTTCACTTTAGTTCTATCACTAAAAACTTCTCCCTAGTCCCTCACTCTAGTACTACACCACAAGTTTCACCTAATTCCCTCACTCTAATATTAGCACCAAAAGATTCCCCTTGGTCCCTCACTCCCTTACTCTATTGTTAGCATCATAAGCTTCACCTTTGTCCCTCATTATGGTATTAACACCAAAAAATTCACCTTGGTCCCTCACTTTGGTATGTACTAGCAGGAAAAGCTTCTTCTTGGTTCCTCACTTTGGTATGTACTAGCAGGAAAAGCTTCTTATTGGTTCCTCACTCTTGTACTATCCCTACAAGCTTGGGCTTTGGGGCCTCAATCTAGTACTAGCAACAAAAGCTTCACTTTGGTCCCTCACTTTGGTACTAGAACCAAGAGCATCACCAAAAACTATCCCTCGATTTGGTACTAGGATCGAAAGATCCATCTTGGTCCCTCACTTTAGTCCTAGCACTACTCTCACCAAAATATTCACTCTAGTGCTAGCCTCGAAAGCTTCACCTCAATCCCTCACTTTGGTACTAGAACCAAAAGCTTCACGTCGATTCCTCACTTTAGTTTTATCACCAAAATATTCACCTCAATGCCTCACTATAATATTGGCACCAAAATCTTCACTCCAGTCTATCACTCTAATACTGATAGTCAACCTAGTCCCTCACTTTGATACTAGAACCAAAAGCTTCACCCTAGATAGTTGTGAGACAAAGGTAGTTTTTAAGGCATTACTCACACTAAAATATTCACTTCCTCACTTTGATAGTAGCACCAAGCATCGCTTTACCTCATCAGTCTAGTACCAGCACCAAAATTCACCCTAGTCCCTCACTTCAATACTAAGCTTCAACCTAGTCCCTCACTTCGATACTAAACTTCAACCCAGTCCCTCACTTCGAGACAAAGCTTCAACCTAGTCCCTTGCTTTGATACTAAGCTTCAACCTAGTCCCTTACTCTTACACTAGCACCAAACTTTTCACCTCAATCTTGCACTCTTGCACTCCAATGCGAGTGACAAAAGCCTCACCTTGATCCCTCACTTCAATACTAACACCAAAAGCTTTGTCATTGTCCCTTTGGTCATTTACTCTAGTATTAGCACAAAAACCTTCACCCTAGTACATTTAGTCCTTCACTTTAGGTCTAGCACCAAAAGCTTCTCCCTAGAATCTTTCTCTTTTACTAACACCAAAAGCTTCATTGCAATCCCTTACTTTGGTACATGCTAGAACCAAAAGTTTCTCCTTAATCCCACACTCTAGTATTAGCCACAAAAGCTTTAACTTGGCCCCTAATTATGGTACTAGTACCAAAATATTCAATTAGGGTCCCCTACTTTGGTACCAACACAAAATCCTTCACCCCCATCCCTCACTTTAGTACTAGCACCAAAAGCTTCACCTTGGTCCCTCACTTTGGTACTAGCACTGCTAACATCATAATATTCACCCCAATCCTTCACTCTGATACTACCACCAAAAGTTTCACCCTAGTCCCTCCCTCTCGTATTATCACAAAAAGATTCACTTCACTCCCTCTCTCTGGTACTCACACTACTAGCCACAAAAGATTGAATGCTAGCCCCTCACTCCAATAATAGCAACGAAATATTAACCTTGGTTTTTCACTCACGTAGTAGCACCAAAATCTCACCCCAATCACCTCACTCTAATACTAACATTACAAGATTCATCACAATGAATTCATTTTAATACTAGCACCAAAAGATTTTTTGAGGTCACCTCAGTGTCTCACTTCGAAACTAGCATTGCTCATGATTTAGGTTTGTGTCATGCCTTGTGGTTCTTATCTTTGGCTTGAGATAGGAAATATAAGGAAATTACAATATAAGGGTAGTGGGTGGGTGATATTAATAAATTGGCCAAGTGATCATTAGACTTTGTTAGAAGCTTGTGGGTGAATGTTAAACTGATGCATTAAATATCTGAGGCAATGATGAAGAAGATGAACTTGTGTTTTTATTGGTGGATGAGGAGGGGGAGAGGGAGCCACATGGTGTAGTGGAATATACTCCAAGGATATTGTATTAGATTTACATGGAGTGATAGAGTGAATGTCATTGCTATCTTGGTCTTACATTAGAAAATGATGTCAACCACCTTCAATGGGTTCTAGAATTGTAGTGTGGGATTGTGCCATGCATAATGAGTAAAGTCCTACCAAATTGTTCCCTGACCCACTTTAAATAATCATATAAGGACTTTGGGTGGGTTGATCTCATAGGAATGATAGGCATAGTTGGAAATCTAGTCTATAGAAAAGGATAAAGTATTTTTTTAAGGTCCACTTAAACCAATTCCAGTTGTCGAACACCTATTAAGTCCCTTGTATGATAGAGGGAAACCAACTTTGAAAATTTAAATGTCTTTCCTCACACACATAAAGGCTCTATACCTACCAAGATAAACATTAGAGCCACATCCATAATGACAAGTGCCTTAATTCTCTTTCCATTTTAAAAGTGGGTGATTTAAGCAACAAAATATTGTATTTAAGGTACTAATTTATTGTGGGAAAAGACACCTTAGGAAATAAGTTGACCCACATGGGGTAATGATGTCAAGCCACCACCTCAAGTTGGTATTGTGATGCTCAGTACTTGAGCTAGTTAGTTCTTTAGTGTTATTTTATTTAGTATCTAATGTTGGGTGCATTGGTTGTCAAATTATTGGTTTCTTTAAGGTGCCAAAACCAATCATAACTTAATTTCCAATCAACAGTGAGGACAAACATCATTTGTTTCTATTTGCGAATGTGGGTTGGCTCATCATTGTTATTCAAGGAAATTCATGCCACTTGAAATAACTTGTCGACAATTTATAAGGGTGCATACTTTCACTCCTACCAAATACATCTAAGTCTTGAGTTGTTAACTTGTTTCCTTATCTCCAAGGAACACAAGCTCTTAGCCAATAAAAAACAGTTTTAGGTCTTACCCTAGGACCAAAAGGTGGTTTCAACCTAAATAATATCTATAAGAAAGCTAGTGCCCAATGTTGTCATCATTGAAGCTACAACAATGAAGTCATGTGATTTCAAGTAGCATCTAGCCTTAGTTCCATTCATGAAACTAGATACTATCCCGAATTGTAGTTTAACCTATTACCCCAAAAACATCAAATTATTAGTTTTCCTTATCAAAACAATATATTATTTATAATTTCACATATTATTATAAAAACTTTATAACTAAGAAGTGCAACGAAACTACATATATCACCTCTAAAGTTAATCAAGAGATTAGTTCCAATTGAACTATTTTAGTCATAATCCTAACTCTTACCAGCCTACCCTAGAAGGTAATGCCTAGTGCGTGTTTTTTCCAATGCATGTGTTTCCATTCATATATTTGTTGTCCCTTAATCTACGCAAACATTCATAAAATAACCAAACATTAATATGACTTGTACAATTTACAAGATACGACTTGTGAAATTATGAAATATGATTATGAATTTATGAATGAGTACAAATCAATAATTTACGTTTTTAACATGACATACAGTGAGGTCAAAACAAATTAGTTAACAACCACATTGAATCTTTAGGACTAGAGTAAATATAAATGTGGTGAAATTTCTGGACATAACCGATCTCAAATATCGATTAACTCGGATTTCAATACGTTGGGTTAGGTGGGGAATCAATGAATGATATTAATTCTATCAGAAGGGCGGTAATGACTACTCTTAGTTTAGCGCAGAGGTATGCATTGAATTGTCGATCCCTTAATTTGCTCCAGTAATCGAATTTTCTAGAGATTGGATTAGATTTCCCTCTCTAACAGGCAGTCCACCATAGTTTAATTATCCGAACATTCAATTTACACCATAATTTAATTATTCAAACATTAAATTTAAGTGTTGATATAACAATGCATACAATTTTGAGAATCTAATAACCCCTTAAAAAATTTCAGAGCTTCCCATCAAGGTTAAAGGAAAAGTTAGTTGTCATGCCACATCAACAAAGATAAAATTTTACTACTCGTACTAGCTCCAGGGCTTAACAAGTAAAAGCTTCTAAAATGAAGGTACAAATCGGTGATTGATGTAATAGAAAACTGGTTCAATTATGAAGAAGAAAAACAAACACGGTCACGTCGGTAGAATAGAGATATTCGAGATAGGAATTTGGGTGCAAACCTCCAAGATATAAACTTTGGCGAGCCATATAAACCTCAAAGATATAAACTTCGAAAATATCAGTGGGAGAGAAGAAGATATCAATCGGACATAATATCAATTGTCCAACAAATTTAAATTCTCAAACTACATGAAGGCTTCAATAATGCTTTAAACCTATCAACCAATGAAATGTTTGAAAATACATTATTTTATATATTAAAAAATAAAATTTTCATGTTCGTTATGTTAAACATTAGGTTTCTTACAAAAAATTGTAAGTCAAAGCAAATTAATATGAGAGTCAAAACTGATGACCTAATCTATTTTTAAGGCCACGACCACGCGAAAGTATACATACCCTACCCCTCTAGATTTGAACTTATGATTTCTTAGGAGAAAACACATGTTCTTAACCATTAAACCCACTCTTACTGTATTACTAATAAATAATAATTTACTTATCATAATTTGGAAGGTATAATATCACATAAATAACCGAAACCAATAAAAACTTACCAACCTTACACAATATCACCTTATAAACACAAAGCCATTCAAAAAGGGGTTGCATTTTTTTTTTTTCATTTAATACAATGTCACTTTATAAACACATTAAAAAAAACTATATATCATTTTCCATGTCACTTTATAAATACACATTTTTAATTTCATATTTGTCAATGAAAAGGACCTAATCATTTTAAGACCTCTAATTGCTTAGTTTAGTGCACTTGAGTTAACTCGTTTCGCAATTTATGATACACGTTTTAATTTCATATTGTGAATAGCAAACGACATAACTTTTTAAAACCCATAATTATTATTAATTGCTTATTTTTGTGTATTTGTGTCCATTCGTTTTGCAATTTACGAATTATTTGGGTACCAATAAAGGGTGCGTTGCAAATAATCTCACATATAGAAACGAGTAGGGTTTACAAATTATTATTTTAATATTTTTAGTAATTATAATATTATATTATGTAGGTATCTTTAATTTATAATTGTTATTTGTTATTTTTGTGATGTTTATATTTTGGATTTTTTTTGGAACTGCTGTAGTTTTTGATGGTGTAAAATTCCCATGTTAAATTGGATTTCTAGTGATATTGATATTATTTTAACTTAGATTTTTTTTAGGTATTTCATTATGCAGTAAGTCGACTATCTACTAATGCTTAAGTCACTATTATTTTAACCTGAATTTTTTTTAAGTATTTCATATCTTATTTTGATGATGGACCGCATTTGTTTGGTCCAAAACGTCATTTATAAACTGTTGTGATGAATTTGAAAGAATATCACCAAGACTCTAACATCTATAACATAGAAGGATTAACTTGTGGTCGACATGGAACACAAAATCCTATCATAGAGGAATTGGAGGCATAGCCTATTACATAAAGAAGAACGTTTATCCTCACATTCAACTTCATAAGATAGACCCTCTCAATCAGTGCATTTGGATAGAAATATTAGACATCAATGCTAAGAAGATTTATATAGCAATCTGTTATTTCACACCTATTAATTCTACTTTTTATACGAAAAACAATCTAGATAAAAAGTGTCCCTATAATACCCTAGAACAAGATATTTATAGTCTGATCAATGAAGGTAATATCCTCATGCTAGGAGACTTTAATGCTAGAATTACAACTAACCAAGCTATTCTTTTAAGCAATGATTCCAACCCTGATCCTTTATGGCTAGATGAGGACCTTGTTTTAGCTAATAGATACAAAATAAACTTTCAAGACCTAGCCGATAATTTGTTTGGTATCGAGCTAGTCAAACTTCGTAATTATCAAGACCTAATAATTTGCAATGGTGTAATGAAGTGAATGAAATCCAACCAAATGACTTGTATTCATGGGCTAGGTAGTAGTGCCATGGATTATGGGATATATGATATCCCCGGATCCAACCAAATAACAAATTTTGACCTTTTAAATGACCATAAACCCCACTCTAATCATAGACCTTTAATCCTATCTATAAACGTTGCCATGCACAAAAGCCCCATTGAAAAAAATCCCAATAATCAAAGACACCTACTTTTTGACAATTTAGTAAAGTTGATATTTTCTTAAAGGATTTAAATAGTGAGCTAAATATCTTAACTTATAAGGACAACATCATATCATAATTTTGCAACAACCCTTTCCACTTCCATTAACAAATTCTCTTACACAATGTCATGTAAAAAGAATAATAGAACAACCAACCCTTGGTATGATAATGAACATAAAAAAACTAGGAAATCCATTAGGGATGCTTCTAATGAGTCCTTAAAACTTGATAAGATAAATACATACAAATCCCCAATTAAAAGAAAAAAAATGGTACTATATAAATAGAAAACAAGAGCATCTTTTACACCTATCTAAGCTTGATCCTAATAAGTTCTAGAGGAAAATTGTAATCCCTAAAACTAGAGAAAACAATATGATTCCCTTAAAGGACTGAAATTCCTACATTAAAATTCTTTACAAATTCCCTAATGCCATGGACATCATTCCAAACATTCCTATAGAGGATGAAGTTTTTTCTATGGAAGACATAGAGTTCGGGTTAAGCGGTTCACCAATCGGAAAGCTAAGGACATTGAAGACTACCAAGTTGGATTTTTTTAAATATGGGGGTCTATCCTCAACACTCACATGCATAAGCTCTTCAATTTAGCAGTCAAGCAAGGCTTCTCTAAACCCTAGATGCAAAGCCTCATTGTACCTATTTTTAAAAGTGGTGATAAAAACATTCCCTCTAATTATATGACCATTATGAATAACTCCATTTTAGCCAAGTTGTACATAATTAAAAGAAGATTATCATATGGCTAGAAAGCCTTGAAAAAGAAGCTAAAATTTAGGCCGAACATAGGAGATATCATTCAATTGTGGACCACCTCGTTACACTTAGGATCATTGCAGAGGAGTGCCACAATAATAAAATCAATCTCCTGTGTTGTTTCGTTGAGTTTCTGAAAGCTTTTGACATAATACCTAGGACAAACCTTTGGGATAGATTGGAATAGATAAAATTTCCTTTTGAGTTGAGGGTTGTTGAAATAAGGTTGTATGAGAACGTTATTGTCAAGTTTAGGAACACTGAGGGTTGGTAAGAATAAATTAACTGCAATATTGGAGTCAAGCAAGGTTGTGCCTTATTCCCTACCCTTTTTGGCATATACATTGACGAGTTAGAAGATTGTTTGGAAGAAGTAGGTTGTGTCGACCCAACTGTCACTGGTATAGTCATCATTCTTCTTCTTTATGCTGATGATATTGTTCTTATGGTGAGGAGTCTCCACGATCTTGATAAGAAATTGAGAATCCCCAAGGATTTCTGCTCCAATATGGGTATGACTATTAGCACTGACAAAAAAAAAGTTGTGATAATTAAATGCAATAAGATCACCTATAATAATTTTGTATATGACAACAACAACTTGGAGGAAGTTCCTTCATACAAATATCTCATAATCGATATTCATCACAATCTCAATTGGAATTAAATAACATTGAGAAAAGGATAAATGGAGGGTGAAAATCTTATTATGGGCTTGAAAAGAATTGTAAATCAACAAATATTTGGGTATGGGATAAAAAAAAAACTAGTCTTTGAGAGTCTCTTTACTCTTGTTATTTTATATGGATGAGAAATTTGGGGATGCATACTTATCTTTAGAGAATCATGGAGAAAGATAGAGCAAATTCAAAAGAATTTTATAACCTATAATCTCAAAATTAAAGGAAACACACCCTATGGCTATGACCACATACCTAATGTATAAGAACAAACTAAACAACATGGAACACAAGAGGCTTCCTAAAATTGCTTCAAACTCTTGCCAAAACCACCTCTAGGGATGGCATAAGGATACCAGATCTTGGCTAAACCATTGGGAAATAAAGAAAGAGATCATATTGCAAAATAAGGATAATATTAAAAATATTATTACATCAAAATTTAGGGAGAAAAAGAAAATTAAGATATTATGAGGTGATCAACCATAATCTAGAAGATAAAAAATATCTCTGTATCTTAAGAAATGTGAAGAAGAAAATAAACATTGCTAAAATAAGAACAAATTCTCATAAGCTTCATAGTGAAAAAGCCTTGGGATGAAATACTCTTTCACCTTTGTCACACTAAGAAGATTGAAGATAGAAAACACTCTCTTAAAATGTTAGACATATACCTAGATTAAATCTCAATTTCAATTTCTCTTAATACTTTAAAACTTCAAAGAATTTTAAGTAATTCCTTATCTTCTTAAAGTCCAATAAACCAATTCCATCTTACTGGACATCAATCATTATCACTTTCATTTTATTAAAATTATGATATATTTTATTTTTATATTGAAATTTCATTTATTTTAATTATCTATCAAATATCTTTATTTTTATATTTATCAAAATGTAATATAATAATGGGAATGAAACATGACAATGTAAAAACCCTAAATTCAAATTTCAGTGAATGTAGATACTTCTCTTTAATATCATCATCAAAAGCTTCACCGAGTCACCTTACTCCACTAAGGTAATTACGTTTCCTTTCAGTGTCGTTCTTCTTTACTTTTAACGTGGATCATGCCTTACGGGCCATGTGGTTGGAAACCGGACTCGGTTCCGTGATATTAATAAATTATCCACCTGATCGTTACACATTGTCAGAAGCTTCTGGCTGAACGCTAAACTAATGCTTTAAATATCCATCCCGGCAGCAATGAATCGACGAAGTTGTGTGTTTACTGGTAGACCAGGGGGCGCCGAGGAAGCCACTCTGTAGTGTACCCCACGAACACAAGATTAATCTTCTTCCACACAGGCTCAGTGCACTCTCTTCTCTAAAATTAATATTTCTGATTTCAGATTTAAGCTGTAATCCCATCTCTTCCCTTCCCTTTGTAAGCCCTGCCTGTGGTTAATCCGACTAACATTCATTCTGCAACGGGAAGAAATTGCCTAATTCTTTCGAACTGTCTGTAACCTTAATCTTTTTATCTCCTAGCATGAGTAGCATTGTTTTTTTGCGATCCGACAAAATTCACGATAGAATTTAAACAAAAATTGGAAGAGAATGGATTGATTTTGGTATTGAATTTACAGTATTTGATTGTTTAAATCTGTACAAATTACGAATAGATATATTGCCAAGTTGCGATCAGATTGTGTACTTTTCTCAGGGAAGAGCAATGGTTTTTAATTGTCAGGTCAATCAGAGCACTTAATAACAGGATTGATGACGTAGAATTTAAAAAAAGATTGCATGCCGGAACTGAAAATAGCAAAATATCGACAGAGGGAAAAGCTACCCTTCCTGAACTTTGGGAATTCGTCGCAGCCGTTTCTGCTTTTAAAGTTGTTGCCGCTCTCGCGTGAAACGACGCAACAATAAGTCGGTTGAAAAGAAAAAGGTAAATTCGGACAGGATGACGCTGCGGCACAATACACGCGAACAGCCAGAAGAATACGAGTTGGATGAAATGAAGGACTGTATCGAAATGGACGACTGTATCTCTGGTTCTTTCGCTGGTCGATTGTCATTGTTAATTTTTCAAGAATTTTCGGGAAGAAGCCAAGAAAGCGGGCTTAGGTCTAAAGAATGTTTAGGCCAGGAGTTCGTCATATCACCTGATAGCAGGTATGTATATTTACAACATTGCCATTGAACTGTTTCTTTTGATGAATTCATCCTTAATTTTCTGTCACCTCTTTCAAATTAATTTATGTGTCGGGCGTGACGTGGAGAACCTGGAAGAATGAAAGGAGCGTCCTTTCAAGCATATTGAAACTTTAGAAGCTAGTAACTCGCTGTGTTTGATACTGCAATTTCACTGATCCTCGATGTTGGAATTATTGGAATCTTTTTCACTTTCACTGTAAGGAGATTGTAAATTTAGCAACGATTTTCTTATTTAATATATTTAAAAACTAGTTAAGAAATATAAAAAACGATTCGTTTAAATTTTAAATTTCTCAACTTGAGAATTTAATTTTTTTTATAAGCATTAAAAAAGTAAGGTCACTTTATTTCGACTTATGAAAAATATACAATAAAGGGAAAGAAAATTTAAATAAAAAACATTAGATACAAACTTTAAGAAAAATTAAAAAGAATACAAACAAATTTTAATATTTAATCAAATAATTCATATTTTTCAATTTTTTGATAAAGATTAACGATTTGATTGATGCTTTTTTATATTTTCTTCTTGTATTTTAATTTTTTTTTATGTCTAAACAGATCTACAACTGAATTTTTACCGAAAAATTGGTATCCAAATCCATGCTTCACCGCAAATCAATGTTTGATGTAAATGCATTTGTATACACTGACCAGACTTGCGAGTCTTATAATTTTTTCAGATTTTTTTTGAGAATTTAAGATCTTTTGTCGAAGGAAGATATTTTCTTCTTGTATTTTAATTTTTTTTATGTCTAAACAGATCTACAACTGAATTTTTACCGAAAATTTGGTATCCAAATCCATGCTTCACCGCAAATCAATGTTTGATGTGAATGCATTTGTCTACACTGACCAGACTTGCTAGTCGTTATAATTTTTTCAGAATTTTTTTGAGAATTTAAGATCTTGTGTCAAAGGAATGATGAACAAATCGACAAACGTAGACCATTGTGTTTATCAATGATGAACAAATCGACAAAGAGAGAATTAGCATATTTTATTTATCTGTACGGGTCAATTTAATATTTGTATTTATCTGTACGGTTCAAACTTCATGCCATCTTGTGTTGTCCGCATCAGTTGGATCACAACAGAAAGAGGTTTCATCATCTTGAAAGGTCCTCTGAAGCCCAGTCTGACCAACTGTTCTCATCTCTGTTTAATATTTTAATATACAATATGGTCGATAATTAATTCATTATCAAGATTCCGGTGATGCTAGTTGTCCATAATTTATTTGCACTCGGATCAGTTCAGTGACTTGTTTGTAGCATTGATTTAACTGCCAAGCGACCTAACCTGGACACGGAAGAGTCATCAGGGTAGACAATACTGGTACAATATGGCGTATCAAATCATATATTGTATATTTAACTTGTCAAAGTCAGCTTTCTTTCCTTCTGTTTTTACCATTTGAGAACACAGATTAATGACTGATTCTTGAATTTGTTTGCAGAGCATACCAATGGTGGGCGAGTTTTGTAGTTTTATGGGCCATGTATTCGTCGTTTTTTACGCCATTACAGTTTGGGTTTTACAGAGGGTTACCCTGGTATATGAGCATGATCGACATGGTAGTACAGATAGTATTCATAGCGGATGTGGTGGTCCAATTTTTTGTGGCCTACAGAGACAAGCACACATACAAAATGGTTTACAGGCGTAGAAGCATTGCATTGCGGTATGCTCAGTGACATTGCATTACGGAACAAAAGATCTGCAATTGTTTAGTTGATTCCATTGTTTAATGGCAGTGAGTGATTGATGCTAATCCTTTGTTTTGGTTGCAGATATGCTAAAAGTAGCTTTATTCTGGACATCCTGGCCTGCTTGCCATGGGACATCATTTATAAGGTATTTAATGGCCC
>CBVK0100552307.1:0-10317 GCA_900067695.1 Picea abies
CGTAGCCATCTATTATTTAATTTAATTTTTGCTGTGTCATTTTCGCGGGTCCATTTTAAGCCACGGTCAGTCATGAGATCCGCCACAGTATCCGTGCGCACTTGGGCCTGTGGAAGACACGGCACCATCAGTCCTATCCTAAGCTTCTTCTTTCCGTGTACACTTTCGATCTATTCGTCCATAAAAGATTCTCTTTCATCCGGAAAATGCTAACTAGAGAAAGGAATTGATAAGTTCTATTCTGAATATAATATATATATATATTTTTTATTTTTTACTTAGGTCTAATATCTATAAATTCTAAAAATAATTAAAAATTATATTTACAGTTTTCAAGTTATTTTTGACTTTTCAGAGAAAGGTATTGATAAGCGCTATTATCAATATAATAGAATTTGTTTTTCTTTTACTTAGGTCTAATATCTATAAATTCTAAAAGTAATAAAAAATTATATTTACCTTTTCATGTTATTTTTACTTTTTCCATGTTACAATATTTATATAAATGATATAAATAATAAAAATTAATATATAAATTTGATGTTATTTATTTTATAGATGTTTAAAATTATATAAATAATTATAAAAAAATTATAAATTTGATGTTATTTTTTTTATAAATATTTTAGTTGTTTTATAATATTTTTATTTAATTCTCTATTTATTATGTTAACTAAATTCATCATATTTAAAACCTTTTTAATTTAACCACTTATCTATTTTATTAATAAAATCAATTACATTATTTTATTAATAAAATCAACCACAATATAACATTTTCTGTATTTTATTTTTTGCTGTGTAAACTAATGATGTGTTTTTTTTAATAATTTTCTATTAATTTGTGTTTTTTTTAATATTTTTCTATTAATTAGTAAGTGATGATTCACGTAAATTAATAAATTATATATATTTTTATATTTAAAGTATGAAAAAATAACATAAATTAATAAATTATATATATTTTTATATTTAAAGTGATGAAAAATTAACATAAATTAATAAATTATATATATTTTTATATTTAAAGATTTTTTTAAAATGTAAAATATAATAATATATTTTTATCTATGTTTACTCAAAAAATTTGAAATTTATGAGATTAAGAATTACAAAAGTTTATATAAATATATTTATAGTTTTGATGTTTTTTTGATATTATAAAAGATCTTTAATATCATTAATTATTTTTTGTTGACAAATTCTTCAAGTTATATAATCTACTTAAATTTTTATACTAAATTGAGTGTCTTTGTCTTACTTGTTCATACCTAAGGCAATGTATTATTACATGTATCTCATCTTCAATTTATTTGTGTTTCTAAATAAGTATAAAGATTCTTTAATGTTTATATTTCTCCATCTCCTTGTTTGATTGTTAGGAGATGAAACCTTGTATAGTCAAGGGTTCATTCCATAATGTTTTCTTCAATTTCTCATTTTTTAATCCATTTCATCTCATCATATTACCAACCCTTATTTTAAGATATCATCCTTGCTAGCATTTGTAATGTATTGCATGTTCCTACCCACATGTTTTATTTTGATAATATATATGTAATGAATTGGCACAAACATGAAGTGATTTTAAAGTAGCATCATAGAGTAAGGGATTTGTATTTTAACTCCTAATTAATTAATTAATTAACTCTTTTAATTTTATAAGAATAATTAATAAACTCTTTTAATTTTCTTCCAAGAATATTTGGAGAGTCATGGACCCCAAATAAGATGTCATAAAAAATTATTGTTTGTACCAATGTTATGAAGAGTAGATTCCTCGATTTCCAACTTTATAGTTGATTTTTTTTGTTTTGCATAGAATATAGGTCATTCATGCCCCCTAGTACCCATTTCTCCACACACAAGAGTTCCAATTATGACTATAATCAAATTCAAGGCCTAGATACTTTTAAGAAGGAACTAAAAGTCCAATTTGTCATTGTTAAATGTTATGGTTATATCCTTATACCAAGTAACTATTACAATTACCATTACCATTACCTATATTTTTATTTTTACATTAACTTTTATTTTATTTTAAAATAATTGCAAATTTGTTTAGTGCATCAAGATGTCTTTTGAGACTCTCTTTGTACCTTACCAATAGCATAACATCATATGCATAATTCAACAACAACAAAACATAGCTTAATATGTGTACATTCCTTCATGCCTATTGTTACACATTTTTCACAAGAGATTCAATTATAATTGGAATGAGATTCCTCGCCATTTACACCAACCTAATTTATGATCATTTCATAAAATTTTATGCAAAACCTTAAAGTCTTTTATATACAAATTTAACTTCAGTCATTTCTTTTAATATTATCAATTTTTTTTTTTTTTTTAATTTAGATTTTATTCCAAAACTTATTATATCAAATCATTATTTAACATAACATCCTCACTATTTATATGTATATTAATTTAATTTACTTAAATAATAAAGAATTCAAATTATTTCAAATAATTATACAACAAGAATTTACTTAGATCATATCAACACTTGTCATGGTTCAATAAAGAACCATTTCCAATCCGACTTACATTCAAAACAAGAACTCTCCAAACCAATCACTTTATTGAGATTTGACTTATTCATATTTATTTATTTTTATTAATATTGAAATATTATATTAATGAATGAATATATTAAAATTTATTAATTATATTATGTATATGAAATTTTAATCAAGATAACTATATTTTAATAATAATTATTATGGTTATTAACCTATAGATTTAGTCGGTTATAAGAACGGGACAGTATTCTTTTTAACAGAAGGAAGCTCGGACATGTTTTTCATGATATTTTTTAACAATCACAATGAAGCTCGTACGTGCGTTTCATAATATTTCCATCTTTTTGCCACACGTATCTCAAGTGAAAGCCGTATCTTTGATATGTGAATCAGGCAACGGGGAAAACGGAACTAGTGAGATGTTTGCTATGGGTTCGATTGCATCGTACGCGGAAGATCTCACAGTTTTTCCATAAATTGGAAAAAGACATCCGCATCAATTACTTGTTCACGAGAATATGTAAGCTTATAACAGTGGAGCTCTACTGCACTCACACAGCAGCATGCATTCTCTATTACCTTGCAACAACCCTTCCGCCATCCCACGAAGGCCATACGTGGATTGGCAGCTTGACATTGGGTGATTTCAGCTATCATAACTTTCGTGAGATTGAGCTGTGGAAAAGATACATAACATCGCTCTATTTTGCCATAGTTACTATGGCGACAGTTGGTATGTTCCGTTCCTTTCCTTCTTTGCCTTCATCGATTTTCTTTTACATTGCTAATTAAAAAATTGATTTTTTTTTTGAGTTTAGCTTTATATGTTAATGTTATGTTTGATTGAGATAAATTTAATATATTATAATAATAATAATTTAATTTTAAAATTAGATAATTGATCTTTTTATACAAGAATTGACTACTAAATTTTATAGAGATATATATACTTACTCTTCTGAATTTTAACACTTATTTTAAAATTAAAAATCATAGCAATATACACATTTTAACCTGGATCCATCCTATTGTGTCAGGAGTGTTGATAAGAATATGTTAATCCCTAGAATAGGCATGTTGGAAATGCATTTTTTTTCCCAGAATTTGTACTGGTATTAACCTTGAACATAATTATTCAACAGATGAGTGGGAGCAGCCCAAATCCTAACTATAGCCAGGGCATTAAAAGTGGTTACCATGTGTAAGCAGTAGGTAGCTATTTCCCTCGGATAAAAACCCTAGTTTGGAACAGATTCTGCCCAACCTATCAAATAACTGTAGCCACAACTTTAATCAAAATGGATCTGTGTCGGGGTAGAGGTACCTGTTTGTTTTTAGAATAGGAAATAGGTATACGATCTGCAATATCCCCAAATGGCAAGATAGCCGAGAAAGAGCACCCAAGAAAAATCGCAGCATGCTTCATAAATGGAAGCATCCTTAACAAGTATTCCAACGAGAGTGAAGATCAGCAATTAATGGCACATCCGCCATTGCATAAATTAATGGGAGGTTGTACTGAGAAGCTTACCACACGAGCTAATAGTGCCACATCAGAAAGACATTACATTATATGTCCCCAAGTTAGGGTGATAAGAATATGGCTTTGCTCTCCAAAAAAACCCAAAAATCTTGCTGAAGCACAGTAATATAATCAATATAGATCTATCTTAACTCCAGTTCTACGAAGCGCCGAGAGGGATCAAATCTATTCAGGTGCAAACCCTTCCTTTTTAATCCTTTTTAAAGTAAAAGGTTAAAGCGGACATATACAATTTTCATTTACTCAATTTTTTATTATTATTATTTAAGAGTGACACTTGTCAGCTCCACGTTGAATTTAGGCATGAAATCACACATCAACCTAACACTGGGTTGTAGAATGCGCCCCTTGGCAATAAACATGTCAGCAAACTTGCAAGTGTATCCAACTTTTGTCTACTTTTTCTATTGAAATTTGAAAGTATTGCGTTTTATTTTGAAAACAACCAATAGAGTCCATTTATAGGAGTAAATACATTGTCTTTGATTCAAGTAGGGAAAGCATGGATGTAATACTAAGTGGTCTTTAAAACTAAATTTTGGGTTAATGGGTTCTAGTTTGTGTGGTTAAGAGGAGAAGTTGTTATCCTCTCCATCTAGTTACAAATTTTTCTTATGACATGTTTGTTTTTCGTGGGTTGATTTCCTTCACAATAAATTGTTTCATGTGGATGGTACCAAGTGCAACCCATGGTGATTTTGACTGATTACAATCTTCCCATTCATGACCACTTAGCCAAGAATTGATTCCACAATTCCAAAAGCATTTAAAAAAAAAAAACTAAATTTTGGGATCAAGACTGTAGAAGCCTAATTTGAAACCAAATGCAATTGTTGCAATTCACAATTTTTGGATAGTTGAACATGATATACTATACTATAATATTTAAAAAAAATATTGAAAAATTGGAGGAGATTTGGGTTGATTTCGTGATATGATTTGTGGTTATGGGGCTAAGTCCAAAGTTATTGCCCTCAATACGACATTTCTTGTTTTTGGGTCTAGTGTAGCTTGTGTAGCATGAGGTTGTGGCCTGTAGTGCCTATCATACTATAGCAGTGGGTCAAATAAATGACGACCATGTTGTTTGATACCACTATTTTGGCTATTGCACAAGAAGATTTTGAGCACGACGTTGAGTATTAGGGTTCCTCCCAAGGCTCTATGGAAGCTCATCCCAATGGTGGTATACGAGTTATTGAATTCTCTCTTGATAAAACTCATGTTGATATTCACAATTCTAAACATTTTTATGTCCATAATATGATGAAAAAACACACATTGCTAGGGAATTTTGTGGGGCGTATCCTTCCAGAAGTCGTAAACGAATAACTTAGTTCTACAACCATCCCCAAGTTCGACCCAGAAGAAGCTTGCTAGCCTTGTTGTGGCTAGGGACCAACCTAGCAGTTCCCAACCCACTATTTAATGGGGGTGGGCGCCGATGAAAACCTTTGTTTTCAAAAACATTTGGAAGGGTTATTGGCTTGAATGAGTAGACCAAGGTCCATGAGAGTGTCCAATAAAAGGGTTGTAGTCTAGCATTGGCATCTCAATCTGAGAATAAGGAAGCTCTCACTTGAGAGGCATTGCTAAGACTAAAGATTGTGCGAGAAGGTTAAAAGATGATGGGCACAACCTTAACTAGAATCATATTCAACAAATAAAGAATTCAACATGTCTATTAACCACTAACTCCACCTTTATTCTATGCATTAGACTATATCAGAGATGCGACCATTCATAACAACATATAATCAGATGTTGAAATAAAAGAGTGTAGAACTATAAAAAACACATCATCAAAACATATCGTTAACATTATAAACTTTATGTGAAATAGGGGGTTCATTCCATTCATATCCAGTGCCAACACATGATTATAACAAGATTACAATATTCAACAAGCTCTGGACAACCAACTCCTGTCACAGATTACCCAACTCCTAAACATCACATCTACACTTGCACTGATTAACCCTTTCCTAGGCCACGATTTGTACATGTATACATTTCTCTCCCTTTGGTAGGAGGATCCTATTCGAAACTAGGGACTGCTATCTCACAGTTAGTGGCATCGATGCCTTCTCACTATTCCATGAGGAGGCTTGCATTCTTTTGTCACTTTACCTTCTCAAAACTGGGGATCACATCCCTTGGAATTTGATGTTTTTCTCCCCACCTTCTTCTGCAATTGATCCTACTTCCAGTGGTCATTAAGGTTCCCAAAACAGGTGGCACAAATTTGATTCTCTATATGCTGACTTGGCACCACCATGCCCATTTGGAAAGGGCCAACAAGTGTTAAGGTTCCCAAAATCGGTGGCACAACTTTGATTCTCTATGTGTTGACTTGGCACCACCATGCCCATTTGGAAGGGGCCAACAAGCCCAACCACACTTGTTGACTAGCCCTTAGTCAAATCTGGCTTGCCTCTTCAAACAAAGGGGGCAACTTGGGGACAACTTTGAGAGCATGTAGTTTGAACACGTGGAAGGCCTACAATTCCTTGGTCTACTTAGCCAACAAAATATCTGTCCTTGCCACGAATGTTTGTGCTTGCTCCTGATCTAGTTTTTGTGGCTTTGCTTCCTCAACAACAACACAACCAGAATTTGCAAGTGCATGCATTTTTTGAAGAGTCATGTGTCTTTCTTGTGCCATTGGCCTTATTTGGAAAATTTGAGTTTGTGGTAAAAAGTTGATCGAGTGGTTCATCAGCTTGTGAAATCTTTTCAAGCTTTGTTTCCTTCTAAGATGGTTCAAGGAGTTGGTCTGCCTTGTTTTTAGGTGCATAATTTTCTCAAAGGATTTCTATCGGCTTCTCTTTTAATTTTACTATGGTCATCCAATTTTGTGTGGAGTTGTATACCTCCCATGTTTGTTTTGTCGCAACTTGGATTTGCACTTTTGACTATGGGATCAATTGTTCCATGAGCTCAATCATTTTTTATTTCTCATAAGTTTGTTGGGTTGTTAGTCGTCTTGTCCAGTCGGATTTCTGATCTCCGAAATGCTACAAGGAACCTTGTAATTTCTCCGTTGTCACTATGATATTTTCATCTTCTATTATTTCTTTTGTTTCAGGGTATGCCTCTCTTACCAGTGACCACATTTGTGCGAACCGTGATTGTACTGCCTCTACCTTATCAACGCGAAGGGCATGTTTTTCACAATGCAGAGTGTTGTATCTGGTTTGAAAACCATCCACTTCTATCTGGAGTTGTTGATTTTTCTTGTTACAACTATGAATTGCCTTGTTCATTGTTTAACAACTTGTGTCCTAGTTCTTCTCCTAACATTTGGTGGATTTTGATTAGGTCGTTCATTGGTACTTGGTTCATCTCCATCAAGATTGATGAATAGGAATGGATTGGAACTATAGGGTTCATTCTTGCTAGAGGTTGGCCATTGTGAATGCTCAATGGACTGGTCAGCTTGACTCTATGCATTGGTGTTTTTTTTTCTATGCCAAATCCTAGTTTGAGGGTTGTGTTCCGAATTCTTTCTCGCATGTTAGTATTATGATAGCAAACGCTATCTGAGGAGCTATAGCCATATTAAGCGGACCAATACTTGTCGTGATAATTCTTGGTGCAACCTCTAGTTGTGATGCTGCCTAATTGTTTTCTTCTTGTGGAGCTTAAGTCATATCCACGTCATCAGCTTCTTGTTTCTTGGGGTCCTGGGATGACACAAGGGATATTTCATTTTGCTCTTCTTTAGGCAATTGTCAGGTATCATCTTCTTCTGCAAGGGAGTTGATGTTGCCTTCCTTGGGTGTAGTGGTTTCCTAAATAGGTTCTTTCTGTTGGGCACTAGTCCTAGTGTCCAGTTGCTCATTTTGGGGTTGCTCTGGTGTCTCTTGTGCTTCCATTTCCATGAGAGTTCCCTTTGTGTTGATGGATATTTGCTCATCATTTAATACGTCTATAATCTCTTTTTTGACGTGCTATCTTCATCTAGAATAGTTGTAGTCTAAGAGAAGGGGTATCACTAAGAAGATGATTGTTTACCTTTGTAGAAGTGGCAGCCAATTGTGGGATGCCTATAATTTTCTATTGTTGAGGTCCCGATTCCTTGAATTGTGTAGGGACTCCATTGAAATCAGTAGCAATATGTAAGTCCTTGATGATCGATGACATCTTGTGCAGCTGAAGGATTGGGCTGTGTGCCTATGTTGATTTTGGACTTCTCTCCAAGAAACTCGGTGGTTTTGTGCTCAGTTGTTGATGCGTCCTTAGCTTCTTTAGTCCAACGGTCATGGACAAGCTAGTCATATAGTGTATAGTTTTTTTCACGCTCTTCCTTGTAATTGACACATCATCTAGAATGTTGGGGGTAATGGTTTTTAGTATTGGCACCGAAGAAGTTGCTTCCAGATTTCTCTCTTCTAATTCTACACTATTGTGATTTATATTTCTTTAACTTTGTCCTTGATCTCCCCCAGTCTAAGGTGCACCCGCCTTTTCTTCAAGTCACTACAATTCTTTAGGCCTGTCTTGTACTTTGGGAAACACAAATACATATTCATCATGGGTATGTCATTTTCGCACCTTGGGCCACATAGCAGTGTCCTAAGTGCATCCTCAACGGTATGTCAACTTGGGAGTGGGCATATAACTTGTGCCATTCCTTGCTTTCTACCCAAATTACTTAGAAGGCCACTTTTTTAGCAGTTTCTCTCCCTCGGGTTGTTGATTTTCACATTGCTTGTTGCCATCTTATACCATCTCTGGAAAACTAGAAATGAATATCTGTTCACCAACACACAACACAACTCAACACAAGATTTACTTGGCATGAAAGTTTTCTAATCAGTTTCCACATGCTTTTGCAGATCCAGGTATAGATGCTTAAAGTGAAGATGGAAGTAGCTCACTTTCATGCACTGATGGGCTATTCGACTAGTGTGCGATGCACCACAGGCAGGTGACCCCTGTTACCTCCCTAGTTCTCACTTAAGGTGTAAAAGTCCCAATCACCATTGTTGCCTTATTAGTGCTTTCCCTCTCTTTAGGCCGACTCTACAGCACAAGAGGTGGTTCCCTAAGCAAACTAAGTCCAGCAAGGTATAAGGAGTGGAAAGGATGTCTAGGACTTATTATAAATCTGGTTTCTAGTGAAATTGTAGCAATAAATTCCAGAGTTATGAAACAAGAAAATAAATCTAGTAAAAGATGATGAAATAAAGAGGTTTCCTAAACTTATTGCCAATCTGATTTCTAATTGTTTCAGCTGTAATTTCCAGATTTGCAAAACAGAAATAAAATAATAATTTTTTTATATTTTAAGGTGGTTGAAAGGGAGGACAAGTGCCTAGATTCCAGATTGGACAAATGGGGTTGATAGGGCAGACTTAGAGGGTTGTTTTAACAATGTTTTAGGGGCAAACTGAACTTCAAAATGCATGCTACAGTGGTTCTAAATTGGCTGTAAATTAGTGTAGAAATTATACTGGAAGGGTTCTAAAGTAGATATTCCTTCAAGCCTTGATCAAGGTTGAGTTTTACTAAGGAATCAAACTATGCAACAACTCCTAAGATGATAGATGCAATAGCATTACTTCCATTCACAAAATAACAAAGCAATTAGAGAGATGAAAGTTCAAACCTAATTTGCTTCCATTGTAGTACATACACCCTCGATTGTGGCCTCATGAAACAAGCTTTGACATGTATAAAATCAGCACCAACACAACAGCGATAAAGCTCCAAAGAAAATTGCCTCACATGAACAAGAATGCACCCATATATTTCCAAAAGCATTCAAGAAGACTCTAGCAATAGGTCTCCAAAGTTATGAGCACTTTCAACACCATTACAAGTGGAAGGAGTCTCTATTACATAGAGTTTTAGGTTCAAACCTCCCAAACAATAAAATAATAATATCCATGCCAACACCCTAGATCAATCTTAGGAATGCATAAACAACTGATATCCACCGATTAACTAAACTGGACAAGTCAAACAATACATAAAATATTGGTGGCCATGCCACATGTACAAATGTCCACAAGAAGAGCTCCAAGAGTTAGGACTCATCCTCAAGATGGGTGAAATACCTTGTCAAGTGCTCCAATATCCTTCCTCAATCTCCTCCAAGGGAGTTATCCCATTAACAAACCCTAAAAAATTGTGCAACAACCACCTCCAAGTGGCATGCGTGGATCCTGTAGGTGGTGTTGCCGCCTTGTACACACCTGGGAGACGTGGAAGAAATCTTCAATCCACTCGGTGTGTCCT
>CBVK0100552346.1:0-10058 GCA_900067695.1 Picea abies
CTAGTTTGGTCCGAAACGTCGAAAATAAAAAAACCTATGCGATGAATCCGAAAGAACCTTCTTAACAAGACCTACTAACAATGTGATTTTCTCTACTCGACAATGTACCAGGAGTGAGCCCTTGCGGCATGGGTTTTGAACAACAAACTATGTGTAAATGATGTTAAAAATCAAAGGAGATATGGTGTGAACAAAGAAAAAATGGTGCACACAAATGTGTGAAAAGTTTGGAAATTCAAAAATTCAAAATTTTCAAATCCAAGGCCTTTCCAACTAATGGTGAAGACAAAAATAGAGGCTATGTTGAACCTGTAGATAACCAAAGATTAGAAATTGAGCATAGAAATAATCAAGAGTTATATTAATGGATCTTAATGGATCAAACTCCTTATGGAGTAGAGTCGCCATTTTTCCATAAGGTTTTTGGTGCATGTCAGTTCCAAAACCCTCTCTTAACTAGTTGTAAGGACTCAGAATAAACAAATAAAGGTAAAGGGACAAATATACAAACATCTACTCTATCCATAAGTATATATGATAGTTATGAAATAATCAAACAATTAAATATCATTTAAATAGCATATTTTTGGGGTAAGTAAAACTTGATTCATTCTCGTGGAAGGAAAATAAATAATACAGGGAGATAACTTACATCATATCACATGGGGAGAGAACTTACAACAGGTGGATTCCAATATTCTCCACTAGAGGATCCTTTGACCTTTATGTATACTCAATCTCAATCTCCAATGTATGTGAGTAGCAATTCCCCCTTGTGGATGGCCACTTTGAAGAGAGAACAAATAGTGAGAGGGTAGGCAAACCATAAATGGATGAGTAAGTGACTATGGATTCCTAACTCTTTGATCTCATTTCTCCAATGTAACGTTTCTCTAAATTCCTCCTATCATGAACCAATTCCATGTGAATGCTCCTTGTTCAGTCATGGGCATCCATGTGCTTAATGATAACTCAAGGAAGACCAAAATATTGAGTCTTTATGAGATGGGAAGCTCAACTTGGTCTATAAACATCCACTACCTCATTTCAATAGGCATGTGATCATTTCTGAGCCATGGAGTAGATGAGTTAATGGAATTATAGAGGTGGTGTGGCTATAGATGCTTTTTCAACATGATAGGTGCTAGTAACGGGAGATATGCTACACAACCATAGAAACAATCAACTAAAGTTTTGACTTTACATAGTGGTGTGTAAATATCTAGTAAATCATGTGATGGGATTCATTATGTGAGTTATATGTGGATTTGCAATATTTCCAGGTATGACCGCTTAATTGTCACATGTGAGCAAAATTAGAGTGATAACATACACCTCGTTATAAGAAAAATATCATCAACATAAAGAAGAAGGGTGATGAGTATTCCAAGTAAAGTAGTACCAACACAAATTGCTTCATCCAAATATGCCTCTAACTTGTCAATGTGAATGAAAAAAAGGGTGGGGGACAAGGGACAACCTTGCATAACCCTTATATTACAATTAATTTCTTCTGAGCAACTATTATTGTTCCTAAATTTAGCAATAACATTCTCATACAACCTTATTGCAGTGGTTCTCAACTCAAAAGGAACCTTTAACTCTTCTAATCTATTCCAAACACTACTTCTAGGAACTATGTCAAAAGTTTTCCTAAAGTCTAGTGAAGCAACACAAGAGATTGGTTTTATTGTTTTGACATTCCTCTCTGATAATCCTAAGAGTAACTATGTGGTCCATGGTTGAATGATATTTTCTAAATCCCACCTAGTCTGTATTCCCTTTTCCCGAACTTTTTAACCATATGCTAATATTATTTTCCATAATAATTCCATATAACTTGGCTAAAAGAGGGCTAGTCATAATGGTCCTATAATTTGAGGGGTTATTTTTGTCCCAACTTATAAAAATTGAAATAATGAGGTTTTTTTTCCATTTTTTAGAGAAACCTAGCTTGAATACCATATTGAAGAGATTGTGAATGTGAAGGATAAGAATAAGTCCTCCAATTTTAAGGATTTCTACTTGATACCATTCGATGTTCTTAGTTTTTCCTTTTGCAAGTCATTTAACGCCAAACTCTATGTCTTTCAAAGTAAAAAACTCTTGCTTTGTTATTTCGTGGGGATTCTTTGATGGAGCCAGCCAAGTCCACCCTCCTGTTTTTTGGGGTGGGCGTTGTGCTTTACATGAATCAACAACATTATGTACAAATTAGGTATGCTCCATGTAGGGGTTCAAACAATAGAGTTGAATTTATCGCTTTGTGGACCCAGCTGGAGGTAGCCTTGAAAAAAGGGGTAAGAAAATTGCAGGTGATGGGCAACTCAAAATTGGTCATTGACTGGGCATAAAAAATTTCTTCAGTGGTGGATGTGCATCGTGTCCCTCTATTCTAGGATATGTTGGTCTCATTTCAATCCTTTGAATGGCTCTCCTTCAAACACATATATAGGGATCTTAATGGGAAAGTTGTCGAGCTATCAAAGGAAGACTTGTTTGTCCCTATTGGGGCCCTTGGGTTCTATGGATTTATAAATGGGGAGCAGATTGAATCGATGGAATTTCAGTTTTAATATGTTTTCCAAATATTTTGTTGAACTATTTATTTATGATGTAAAGAAAGGAAGGATTGTAGTGTCTAGATGAAAGTATGAGACAATAGTTAGGATGTCTTTCGTTGATTTTTGGTTAGGATATGTTGTATTCATTTTGTGTAGAAAGTAAATATGTTAAACATTGTATAGGAAGAGGGGATTTTTTTTGTCTAGGTGGGATGGGTTGTGAAGCCATGTCTGGTCCTTTTTTGGATAGCAACATGTATATTCATCCCTTATGAATATAGCGTTTTTTTTTCTCTGGGAAAAAAATCTCTAGCTTTGTCATAAGGGTTGGAATTTTTTCCACTACATTAGGGGATGCATAATGCTTCTTAAAGTGCAGATTCTAATCCCTCTAGGCAATCATATAACTTTATTTAGTTTTTCAAGTTGGAATTTTCCTCCAAAATTTTGTAGTATTGAATTTAGAAATGGATAAAAGCTTCTCTTGCTTTCTATTTATATAATATCTCTTTATCTTGTCATCTTTTAGGGACTTGTTACAAGTTTCCCTCATAATTGTTTTAGCAATTTTACAATCTTTTTCATACCAAGAGTTAGCCATTCATTTTTTTTTCTTTTAACACAAAGTTTTAAGAGAATACTTATTTGTGCAAGTTGAAAATGTTATTATAAAACGATGATAAATATCTTCAACATTATTGTTACTTATAAAAAAATTGATTATTTTTAAATTAATAAACTAAAAAATAAGTTAAAAATATTAAAAAATATATTATTTTGTAATAACAAATTATTGTTACTTACAAAAAAAATGATTATTTTTAAATTAATAAACTAAAAAATAAGTTAAAAAAATTTAAAAAACTATTATTTTGTAATAACAATTTATAAACAAATTACATGATACATTCACAAGGTTTACTCATGATCATAAATTGCTTTGTGAGCTTTACAAAATTGAATATACCATAATGATAACAAAGAAATCAACTTCAATGTTGGTGATTAAAAAATTGTAGAGGTGTATTAATTTTTCTCTTTTGAATTTTAATTCTGAAACCATCCACCAATCGCCAAGTCATGGTGTTTTTTTGGGTATGATTACACGTGGATAATATAAATACATAAAGTGAAGCTAGGTGACCATGGGACTCTAAAGTGCTTAGGGATTATAGGGAATAATCCAAACCTTTTTTAAAGATGTAAGTACTTAATTATTTTATAAATTTCCGTGGAATTGTATATTTGATTGAACTTTTGTGAAGTTCACGACTCTTCCCTTTAGCTTTTGTTCACATGAAAGGGGAAGCCTTTATTCGCGCATACAAGGGGAAGGAACAATAGTTTTGCTCCGTTCAAAAGCATGAAAGGGAAAGGTAGCTTAGAAATGAATTTGTTTATGATTTGTTAAATTAAATACAAAGTGACTTTCGAAAAGAAGATATGACTCAAAAATCTTCATAAAATCAAAATAGTAATGGATATAAAGAAAATCACATCACGTAAGGGAAAACAATAACAATGTGTTTAATTTATGCCCTTTAGGAAGTGTGCAAAAAGTTACTAAAAGGTCCACCTCAAGCATAGAAAAATGCTTATCACTTGTCCTCAAATTTATATGTGAGATTCTATTAAATATGATTATTGTGATCACTAAATCTAAATATAATAATTATTAAATTTGTAAATTTATTTTATTAAAATATTTTAATTTTTTATGGAAGTTTTGAAATATAATTGTATATTTTGATTTTAAGAAGTAATTATATATTTTGATATTTTAACAAGTGATTGCTTTGATGCCATAAGTTTGATAATTTAGATAAAAGTTTTGACTTCTCCAATGTCACGGTCATTAATTTTGTTATGAAATTCAAGCATCTTATTAAGTGTATGAATTAGTTTGATAATTTAGATAAGAGTTTTGACTTCTCCAATGTCAATTTCACAGTGATTAATTTTGTTATGAAATTTGAGTATCTTGTTAAATGTATGAATTAGACAAGGTTGCAATGAAGAATCATGTAATTGGAATACTCAATTATGAACATGAATCAAATTAATGATGAATATTCATACAACTTGATTATATCATCATGAGTGTAAAACATGCATTTTAAAAAGAATGTATGATATATGATTGTGCATGTAACGAATGATCAATCTTGCGTAGGATAAAATGAGTTAATTGCTTTTAATGTATTTCTTCTCTTTTGTATTTCTTGAGTAGTCAAATAAACCTATATTACTTTGCATGTGTACTTGTAAGACATATAATAGTTCAATTACCACACGAATTCATGTTTGATGGGAACATTGCAACCATACCTTAATGGATGGTGCACTTGCAAAAATATGTTAAATTATTAATTACTACTGTAAAAATTCATCCTCGTCCCAACATGTTTTCCTTTTATGGAATTTCCACAAGTTGCCAAATGAAAGAAAACAAAGCCCAAACCCACTAAGTAACAAACATCACATGTATATATTGATTGCATATTTATTTTTTGATTATTATATGATGAAGTAAAGAATGAGAAGGGATAAAACTTGAACGCATGGGGAATGACATGCTGAAAAGAAACTTAAACTAAAACAATAGATGAATTGTCAAAAAAATGTCCTAAATTGTTACAAAAATCATGTAGAAAATGAAGAATCTAAACAAAGATAGGTTAGGTGTTTTACTTTTTAAAAAATATAAATTTTGTACAAGTTTCATTAACTATGCACAAGCATAAATGAAAACAAAGTAAATAATTAAAATCTAACACGGGAAACAAGAAATAGAATAGAGAAAGGCATGACTAGGATCAACTTCTTTTCATTAAAAAAATATATTGCATACGATGTGTCGCATGACAAATAGACCTTTTTTAGCCTTCTACAACAGACCGACGAAAGATACCCTAAAACACATCCTAATGTAGAGAAGGTTACATGGAGAACTAGACTCTTGACTTTAAGAAGATTGATAGTCCTACTCTAACATCTACATTGCTTCTACAAATTGTTCACAAAGTTAGTGCTCAACAAAACCAAGATGACTAACTACTAATAAAATACAAGAAAGAATTATATAGCTTAGAGTTGGAAGGATTAGACCCTGATAGTTTTTGCACCCTTGGAGGGCATCCTACTATCAATAGAGATTGTATAATCCTAGAGAAACATGCTAAATAGAAGATGGAAGTAGAAATAAGAGAAAAGTAGTTTATGGCTCTTGGAATACGTGCCTCACATGTATTGAATAATGAATTATCTCTCATTTTTTATGTTGTGCAAGCTTGTACTAAAATACTTGTAGGGAGTTTAACAACAATTATGAAAGTAAAGGAAGTTCTAGAATCTATACCTGGGAATTTGAGACCACTAATACTAATCCCTAGCCTAGTCTATACTAAATGGGGATTCGCCACATTAGGAAATCAAAGAACCCTTGGTCACTTGGATGAGAGCCCATACAATATGGGAGAACCCCGAAACGAATCTGGCCAGTCATGAATGACATGGATATTAGATAGATCAAAATGCGCACCATGTTCATATACAATGTATCCAAGGTATTAGACCATGTTCATGCCGAAAGATCATTTCTCTAAGTTATCATATAGCTTGTGTTGTCGCATAGTGTGGAGGACTAGGCTACTTAATGTGATGCAAGTGTTCTTCCCAACTCTTGTTGAAGACAAGGATGTCATCCATATATACAACCAAAAAAGAATTGGTGAAGGGCCTCAAGATGTCATCCATCAACCTCATGAAAGTTTTTGGGTCATTCATCAAGCCAAAGGGCATGACCAACCATTCAAAAATACCTTCTTTAAACTTGAAAGCAATCTTCCATACATCAGTCTGTTCTATGGGGACCTGGTGGTAGCCAAAATTCAGATCAATCTTATTAAAATACTTGGTCCCCTTGAGTTGGTCAAGAAGGTCATCAATTTGGGGAATTGGGTACCGATTCCTAACTATGATTTTGTTCAAATCTTTGTTATCAATACAGAGTCGCCAATTTCCATCTTTCTTCTGCATGAGTATGATTGGGCTTTTACAAGGTGAGGAGCTTGGTCAAATGTGACCTTTTTGGAGTATCTGTTGAATATGACACTTGATTTCCTAATTTTCCAAAAAAGAGCACCGATACACTAGCCCATTAGGCAAAGGAGTTCCAGGGGTCAACTCAATTGAATGCTTGACTTGGCAGTGTAGAGGCACCCCGGTAGGTGAGGTGAAGATGTCCCGATATTCTTCCACAACTTTGTCCACTTTCTTCTATTGCATAAAGGATCCCTATGTGAAGGTCATGCATGTGGTCATGACCTTCTATTCACTTTGAGAGAGAATCATGAAGAGGGAAAATTTCCCAATATGAGAGATGACCTTCTGGCACTACTTGGCTGAGACCAAAGAAATTGCAGTAGGTAGAGCTACCTCTAGTATCCTGCACAATTGTGTTCCCCCAGTAATAATGAAACTATGAGGTATAGACTCATATACAATGTGACATTTCCACATATATGGTGGGCATAAAATGCAACACCCCAAGGTCGAGCCCCTGTTGAATTGTAATTATGTTTATAGGCTGGTCAGCCGAGTGGTTATAAGATGAGAGACTTATGTGTTTATTAGGATAGTGAGCTGGATGTTAAGGCCAATGAGCCTAATTTTGTATATGTAAGTACTTGCATCATTAATAAAATTACACTGTTGCATGTAGACTGACCATGAAGAAGAGTTCTGGGTGACTAAGCTCCACTAGGTAGGGTAAGGGAGGGGGCTAAGCGTCGAGGCCTAGGGGCTAATCTAGACGGGCATACCTCAAAGGGAATAATATTTTATTATTATTTCCCAAAGGCTATGGTTGACTTAAACCGTGTTGTCCTAAGTTCCTAGGAAAAAGGGAACGAGTGCTAAGTGCAACTCATGCCGCTTCAGGAATACATGTGTCAACCTGGGCACATGCAATTTATAGTTGAGGGAACCAACTCATTGGGGGTTTTCTTTCCATTCTAGCATTGCTCCCCATCCTTGCATCTAGACCAATTTGCAATTTCCTCACGCCCTTATGTTTCTTTAGAAGTGTGACACCTTCTTGATTGACTAGGGATTCACGCATTGATCTAGTTCTCCATCATCATCGCCTTTGTATCTAGTACACACCTTTGGAATACTGCAGTCGTACTTGATTTATCATGTGTGTCTCCTGTGAAGCTCGATGCAATTGTATTCGCCTGAGCCTTACTGTGTCTTAGCATTTAGTTTTTTCCATTTTCGGTGTCCATAACTGTTTTCTATTGCTGTCATCACCCGTGTGTAGTTGAATGTTGTTGATTGTTTCTTAGGAGTTGAATTGAAGAAGCAGGTTGTCAGGCCTATGAGAAACTCTCCAAGGTGAGAGAGTTTGTTGGGAAGTGAGTTATCTTGGAAGGGAGTCTCATAGCAACTACAATAATCTGAGACTTCTGGTCCATCCTGTTGCTGAAGGCCAAGGTAAGGGAGGTGTAGTATTCAATGGACTTGTATTAGTGGATGTGTACCCTCCCAGGGTGGAGAAGGAATGTGGGGAATCAAGGTCTGTTGGTTGTGGGTGTAAGTGCATTCTGGGATAAAACATCCTTCCTGTTGTTCTATGTGATTTCTTTGTTGTCCTTGCCAAGCCTAGGAATCCCCTTTCCTGGTGGAGTTTATTCACAACTTGAGGGTGACCCACTGTTGAGCATGATGAGCAACATGGTCTATGGCTGGGAGGTTCGTGGAAGGTCTGCACGTAGCTGGTGGTCTCCTATTAAAATATAAGTGCCACTTTTATGTTCATTTACATGTTGCATTTTTTTATTGACATTATAATTGATGAGTAATGCTTGTATATGTTGTTACGACAAGTACAACGATATATTTTGATGATTTCTAATAGATGATGTTGATAGTGTTAATGATACTCATGACTTGATCTATGGTGATGCTACATGTAGAATGAGCTACAATATTATTTGATTTATTCACATGTCATGTGAATATGTATGGATGTTTTTGAGACCATTAATACCTACCTAGATAAGAGGGAGTGTTGATATTATGGTAGTTGTGGGAGGTATTAGTCTCCATATGTAACCTTTGGCTAAAATAGAATAGTATGGATGAAACAGAAACCACAAACAAATGTGTGAAAACCTTAGAAGACATGTTTCCTCAGCAGAATATATAATATTAATGTATTATCCTCCAGGAAGACAAGTTGTCCTCACAAGAAAAAGATAAATAGAAAATATAATTACCATAAAGTTAGGTCAACCCATCCAGAAGAGTCATTAGATAGATTAAAATAAATAGAGGACGTGTTGGCTCATTTTCTCACTCACTCCCACTTAGGAAACCACAAATAGTGCACAAGTTTGGAGGAGGAGAAACAACAATTGCAGTTGTATGATTTTCTGTTGTTCAGTCTTTCCAGTACTTTCTCTTGTGAACTACCCTTGGAAAAGGTGTGATCTCTTGACCATCTATTGGTTTTGGTGTGGATTCCCATAATTATTATTTCTATCAAAGGTTAAGGTGCTCGAGGGAGGATTTTGTGCCTATGGATGGGTGAAAATGGTGTAACATCGTCTATGCTTAAATGAGCATAATATTCTAACACTACCTTTGTTAACATGTCTGCAAGATTTTGGCTAGTATGTATCATTTCCAACTTCAAAATTCCATAATCCAAGATGGATTGTATGAAATGGTACATGAGCTTTATATTCTTAGTCTTCGAATGGAAGGCAATTTATTTGCAAGATGAATGTCACTCTCATAGTCATAGTACAACCTGTTATTCTCGTTCTTCTTTCCCAATTCCTCCATAAACCTCTATAACCAAATCATTTCTTTACTAGCCTCTGTAGAAACAACATACTCTTCTTCTGTTGTTGAAAGTGAAACAAACTTTATAAATTCTAAATCCAACTTATTTTTGTTCCACCTACAGTAAAAACATACCACACAATGCTCCTCCTGCTATATTTATCATCTTCCATATCTAAATAAACATGTCCATGTAGAACAATGTCTGAACCTCCAAAACATAATGTATGAGTAGAAATACCTCTCAAATACCAGAGAATCCAATTTACTTCCTCCCAATATTATTTAAATAGATTTTTTATACACATTCTCACAACTCCCATTGCATGTGCAATATCTGGTCTTGTGCAAACCATCGCATACATCAAGCTACCAAATGCTAATGAATAAGGGAACCTTAACATGTATTCTATTTCCTCATGTGTCTTGGGACACATTTCCTTAGTTAATTTCAACTGTACTCACCCTAATACAATGTCAATTTGTAATTTTTCCCATCTCTTGTTATTCTCATACCAAGTATTTTCTTTGCAGGACCCAAATCCTTCATCGCAAATGAATTAGTTAATTTTTTCTTTAGCACATTTATATTCTGCATATTAGACCCTGCAACAAGCATGTCATCTACATACAATAGAAAGA